>BMAO01026842.1:0-119557 GCA_019973975.1 Trichonephila clavata | reverse complement strand
TTTTTATGCGTTACTGTTATTGTCCATTACCCGCGAATACGTTTTGCAGTACGCACGTGGTAAGTTTTTTATCTAAATTGTTAACTTTATTTAAAAATATTTTAGTAATTATTGCAGGCTATAATATTACGTTTTACATTAGTAGACTATGGTTTTATTTATAATAATAGTTAAACTTCTCTAGAAACTTCTTGCTTTCCCTGTGGCCCAGAGTATTGGCAAATTCAGGTGAAGGCTGGCTGGCCGGGGAAAAAACATTGTTTAAACCTGCAATCCTGGTTCCTAAGGCCAGGAGTTTGCTCTAGTACTACTGTAGCTAAGACTATTATATCAAGACTATAGTTATCTTAGGTTATAATATTTTTTGTATTATATATATATATATATATATATGGGCGTGGGTTCGATGCCAGATGCTACCAAATACCCGTCGAGTACACACGGAGAACGTGCTCGTTAAATCAGTGGGTCCAAATGGTGTCGCCATCTATTGTGTTTTGGGAGAAAGTTCGTACTATCACCTTCATGGGGACTCAAAGCTCAGGCTAACGACAGGCGTACAATATAGCCCGATGCCATGATGAATTTCATGGGCCTCGACCTCACCACGTCAGAAAGCTGGCATTAGTAACTATATATATATATATATATATATATATATATATATATATATATATATATATATATATATATATATATATATATACAAATAAATAAAATTGAAGTGTCTGTTTGTAATTTCAAATTAGCAGCTTTTTACTTAATGCACTAAAAGTATGTACGGTACTCATAACAAAAAACCAATTTTTAAAATTTTTGTCTGTCTGTCTGTCTGTCTGTTTGTCTATCTGTCTGTCTGCCTGTCTGTCTGTTTGTTCCGGCTAATCTCGGAAACGGCTGGTGCGATTTTAAAAATTCTTTCACTAATGGAAAGCTACATTAATGGGGAGTAAAATAGGCTATATTTTATTCCCGTATTCTTACGGGAACGGAAACTATACGGGTGAACGTGAAACTGAATGCCAAGATGAACGCCAAATTGAACGCCAAGCTGAGCTAATGAAGTCGTTGTTTTGGTTACTGGCGACCGATGCTCTTCATGAGACATAACAGTGTTACGCGCACATCATAATTCGCTGACACGTGCCATAATTTTTTTTTTATGATAGTTATCTCACTGTTCAGTTAAGTAGAGCATCGGCTGTTTCGGATGCACTTTTAAAAATAATAAATCAAGGCTTCTTAAGCAAAAAGCAATGCAAGAAACAAAAAATTGCTAAGTTTTAATCCTTTCTCTTTTTTTTATTTACATTTTTAGTCACATTTAAACAATAGTTATTATTTGCTTAATATTTATATTGTAATCGAAGAATAATAATTTTCAAGGTATCTTTCATTTTTCTACCTCTCTGTTTTTCTTAATTCAAATTGTTCTTAATTTCTTAATTGTGAGTTTTTTTCATTCGTTATATTTAATCTGTTTTAAACTTTAACAGCTGAACTTTAAGTATAATAATTAGAAATCAATGTTAAACATTGTTAGGTTTTTATTCATGAAAATATTTCAGATTTTGATAAATTACTCTTAGGTTATTTTATTTAGTTAACTGCGTAGGTAGTTGTTTCTAAAATAATTCAAATTGTTCTTAATTTCTTAATTGTGAGTTTTTTTAATTCGTTATATTTAAGCTGTTTTAAACTTTAACAGCTGAACTTTAAGTATAATAATTAGAAATCGATGTTAAACATTGTTAGGTTTTTATTCATGAAAATATTTCAGATTTTGATAAAAAAACATAGCATTTATGATGATGTTCACAATCTCAATATAAAAGAAGATTCGTGGTTGTGTGAAAGATCCATTTTAGCACCTATAAACGACCAGGTTACTGCGCTTAATCAGCGCATGTTAAATAAGCTTCCTGGTGAATCACAAACATACCTTTCCATCAATACAGTTTGCAATCCGGATGAAACGGTTAGTTATCCAACAGAATTTTTACACAGTATAATTGTGCCTGGTCTACCTCCTCACAAGCTAGAACTTAAGATTGGCGTTCCCATCATACTACTCCGTAATTTAAACCCACCAAAACTTTGCAATGGTACTAGGTTGCGAGTAGTGTCATTGCAAAGAAACGTTATAGAAGGTCGTATAATATCCGGATGCGGAAAAGGTAACATAGTACTTATACCACGAATTCCCATAATACCATCGAATTTCCCGTTTGAATTCAAAAGACTACAATTCCCTGTAAGTGTCAGCTTTGCTATGACAATTAACAAGTCACAAGGGCAAACGTTAAGCAAAGTTGACATAGATTTAACTAAGAGTTGCTTTTCACATGGCCAACTATACGTGGCATGTTCACGTGCGAGGAATGCCACTGGCGTTTTTGTTTTAGCTCAAGAAAATCGTACACCAAATATTGTATATAAAGAGATTTTTCAACAAATTTAATACTGTATATAGAGAGGATGTTCAATAAATTTATACGAAAAAAACCACACAAAAATTAACAAAAAACAAAGAAAATAAAAAAAATAAAACAATAAACACCAAAAAGCAGAAAGAACACAAAAATATAAAAACAAAACATTGATTCACAAAGTAAAAAAATGACATTAAACTCTCTCTCTCTCTATATATATATATATAGCGCGTATGTATTTCTTAACGTGGAATACAGAATTATTAAGTTTTCATAAGATCTGTGAATTGAACAAAACACTTTTTTGTAAATTTCTACGTGAACGAAGTCGCGGGTAACAGCTAGTATATATATATATTACACCTCATGGTTATTATTTATTTTAATAACTGCATTGTGTTGATTCTTTGCTGAGATTGGAAGGGGGCATGTGGAGGATGTTAGATTGATGAGGAATCAATCACCTTGTGGCAGGAATTTTAGCGATAGCCAAATTGTCATGGTACCGGAATCGTGGCTGGCGTGTTATTAGTTCGATCCCGGTACTAGTGAAGACCTGCCGTGTAGGGGAGAGATGCACGTTAAACCAGTCAGTCGATAGATCAAACGTACTCCAGTTGGTGTGGTAGTTGGGAGAGAGGGGGCCAGCTCAGGTGTCGTCCTCGTCACTTAAACATGCTTCAAAATTAAGAGGTCCGTCACAGAAAGCTCTCGTGTAGCTGAACAGTGCGACGGATATTCCCTCACTCACTCAATCCATTTTATCGAACTTTTAGACATTTAAACGATTGATAACAAACACTCACATTTAACTTACGGCCATTAAAACAGGCACACAGCAGTAGCTTTTCACATATTAAAGACAAAGTGAGAGAGAGTTTTGGCTATGTATATGGAGCGGCAACAGAAAATCTTGTAATTGTCGTGAATTCCGTGGACGAAGGCTATAACTGCTGGAAAGATATCTCGTTTGATAGATTCTGATTCTGATGTAATCTGACTTTTAGCAATGTTGACTTTCAAGAGATACGATTACGATTAAATCCCGTCAGCCGGGCAAGCAAAATTTTTTTTACGCGTGAGTCCTGATGTCCAAAACCATCAAAAATTAAAATGTTATTTGGGAGGAAATTAAATGCAATTATTACATAATATATATAAATAACTAAGCCTACAAGGCGAAATTTAAAAATGTTGGATTTGTTTTCATCAAAAGAAATATGGCTGCCGTTTTTCATATCAACATATTTAAAAGTTTGGGCAACCTTGTGATTCACAAAGTAGGCAAATCACTTCTGTCTTACTAAGGTATACATAGATAGGTAAACATGTCACTCACCAACTTTTTTGGTTATTTTATGAGGTTGTATGACTATATATATATTTTTTAAATTAATAATATATAAATCTTAGCATTTAGCTTTCGATTATATTCAATAAAATTCTCTTATATAGCCCTTAATTCTGTTTAAAAAGGAGAGGAGTTTCTAAATCGGAAGTATACTTTCTTTTACACCCCGTAACTTCCCATCGGAATAGGCTTTCTCCAAACTCATTCTCCTCGATTTTCTGATAAAAAAAAGAAACATGATTGTCAAATATAACTAAGTGTAACGTAGTACAAAAACTATCTATTACTGGCCCCAAATCTTCCTTTCTCTTCTTGGGAGTTGATTTCCTCAAAATTCGTCCCTATCTTCCCAATGAAAGAAACATGCCTATCAAGTTTGTAAAGTGTAGGTACAACAGAACAGTACATTTCGCGACCAGTGAATGTGAGAATCACTTTTTTTCTTAAAACATGTATAAATGTTAACTAAATATAAAACAAATAGGTACATTTTATTAACTTTATACATATTTACAAGCAGGATTCCATTTTTAGCGTGGATAAAATTCAGCCCAGTTTATACATAAAATATTATTACTATGCTTCATATATGCAAACAATATCACATGTTTAAGAAAATTGTGTCATATGCAAGTAAAAGAACGTATCCTTATATAAATAATTTTAGACTATGGATATTGGGATTTGATACAGGGTTCTTAAATTACGTAGCGTCTCGGATACAACATTTAAATGAGCCCCATTGACCACAAGAAATTTAGTTAGCTCATTATTGGATTAAACATTTTTAGTTTTAATAACGTATTACTTAAATTTTCTGAGGAAAAAACATTCATTTTAGGGAAAATAATTTATATTTTTTTTTTGTAACTTCCACAGATTAGATTTGTTGGATTACAGGTTAAATGATTTTAAATTTGATTTTTTAATAAAATATTATCACGTTGGGTCTATTCAATTACTTTTTAAGTATTTACTCACGATTTTAAAATCCATAAAGTTGAATTCAACATCCTACTTCTACAAATAACTTCTTACTAATTTGTTACATTATAGGTATGGAATCTTCGATTTTGTTATTTGTATATCCGTTAACTATTATTTTGTAGCCGACACGGAAAGAAAGCAGAATAAGACTTATATTACGCTTCTGTTGTTGTTTTCCTCGAACGATCTGACATATGCCAGATCAGCTCCAGAAGGTTGCTGACCACCAAAAATATCTATAATTATAAAAGAATAGGATGTTAGGTTCCCCCTATAAAAACCGATGCAACTCAGAATGTGATCCGTTGAAGCAGGATGGTTACATCATTTCTTACAACTGGGGTGCATTTTTCTGCCTCTTTCAAAAGAAAGACATTTCAAGTGGCCACTTGTTAGTCTTGCCAGATTGGTCTTGGGGCCTCTATCACATTTGATTTTCAGCAGAGAGTCAGGGAATGACCCTAAGTACCAATGAAGCGTAGGTGGAATACACCGTATTAAATTTAGTTTAGATCTTTAATTAGAGTACAGTTCTTAATAAGTGAACGAAGTGCCAGAGTAGCCGTTTCATTCTCACTACAATCTTTGGCCAGTCTATCAGTGATCTCATTACCCTTAAAGTTAACTTGTGATGGTATTCATTGTGTGTATGGAGGTGGACATCGGGGTTCTGAGAGATCTTCCTCAGTTTTATCAGAATAGAAAAGCTGGTTTCACCGTTTGCGGAGGACCAGTCACAAAGTTGTTATAATGAACTGTGCCTGTCAGATAAAACCCATAGTTCCTCAAAATCACAATCATACGACATGATAGCATCAAGTCCATTATATTAATGCAATTAACTCACTCTTGAAGGCAGATCAAGTTCAAGGATTGCATTTCTTTATAGTAGCCTCAAGGGGGAGGGTCCTAATAAAAATACCGTGGCATCTGTATCATCCTCTGTACTTTAGGAATGCAACTAATTTTCTAGAGCCAGCTGTATAAAATGGTCTTCATGGCGAGTTTTCTTCTTCTCAGTGGATTTCAGATCAAAGAGGAATAAAATTCTCATTAGTTCCAATGAGGGATCAATCGGGGCCTTAGAAATAGAGGTCCAACCTCCCGGGAGAAAAGTTTCTGAGTTTCTGCCAAGCTAAAATGACTGCATTTCTTGAGTCTTTGATTGTTGTGCTAAGCGTGCAGATACAAGTAAGTACGATGTTGGGGGCTGTAGCTGTATCTTTCATCGAAGTACTTAACTAAATTGACCGTTCTTCTAATCTACAATGGCTGTAAATTGGTCTTTAACAGAGTGAAAACCAGAATGGCAACTATTTCTGAGTCAGAGAATAACTCGAGTAGCACACAGTTGAAATTACTCTTCCAATGTATATAAGTGAAACAAGAGAAAATAACTCATAAATTATTCAATGCATGAGGCCCATCCTGAAGTAATGAAAAAATTTCAGATCCACGTTTAAGGTTCAGCATAGTAGGCCAAGAAGAAAAATATAGATTGATTTTTCCTTTTTTTTATATGTGTAGGGTTAAATGTCATTGTGAGAGCGTGATCTCCATTTTAATATAAAAGTTTTTAAACTGAAAGAATTTTGGCTCCAGTTCTTTAGTATGAGTTTCTAACAATATAATAGAAGGCGATGTTGTTTAATGCAGTGAAAGAAGCTCATCGTCATAATGTTTAAAAAGGTCGACTGAACTTTAAACAAAGAATTTTAGAAATGGATTCTTTTTTCAAGATAAGAAATTTTATTCCGTTTAAATCAGGTGTTTGAAACTTGCTTTGGTTCCCGGGCCACACTATGAGGTCAGAGGATATCGGGGGTACCTTTTTAAAATGATTGAATAATTTTATAATAGTAAATATAAGTTTAGTAAAAAGTGGCAATTTTATTCAAGCTATTTACTGGGCTAATCGCTTACTATATATAGCTCATGTCTATTTAATTTTATATTCAGTTTAATGAGCCAAATGTACCCTTATTATACTTTTTGAAAACTTTTTTTTTGAAAACCGGAGAAAGTTTGCTTGTATATAAATTCTCATTCCAGCCTGCACGCTGTCGTCTGGTTTATTTGAACCTATATTTACTCTTGTCGATCATCATGCAAAAAAAATAAATAAAATTGCTCGCAAATATAGGTCGACTAAAATAAAAAGCACAGTTCCCCAGCAAATTTCTTCATACATGGAACTTTTTCAATTCAAAAAGATAAGTAAAAGTTAATGTCATAGCGTTAAACGTTTCCTTCACACTGTGATCTGATTGCAAGCTGATAAGTTAAAGCTGTAGCTCCTCAGGCGCTGTATCAATAAAGGCAGCAATACGATAACAAAGCAAATTGAATTAACAAACTTGAAATCTTCAAATTGAATTGAAGATTATAAACTTAGAATCTTCTTGTGACCTCGTCATCTAAATTCTGAGTTGAGATCTTAATAGAAACAATTTACGTTATTTAGTTTTCTTATAAAGGAATTCTGTTTTCTTAATAGAGAAAAATATAAGATGGATTTTTAAATGGGCACGGTAAAGAAATTATAGTTGAAAGTGTATTTTCTGACAGAGTTGGCAGGTCACTATTTGGCTCATCCGTCTAATTTAAGTAATACGTTGAATAAAATATTAACAATATTAATAAGAGTTAGGTTAGGTAGGTATCTTTAAGTAAATAAAGAGAATAAATACATACACGAAATGATGCAATGGAAAATCTGCAATGGCAAACTTCCGTGAGGTTTCTCTTTGGTACTAACATGGGTAGTTTTAAATATTACGACAGCGGTTTCCACAACAAGATTGACTTCTTATTAGGCAACTAATGATATCTCTACAGATACTTATATTCTCGTCCGAAAGTACCCATAACAGAATAATGTACTTAAGTTGGAGGGCAAGTCGATTTTTGACCTCCTCTTAGGCTGGCAAAGAAGGGCCTGGCGTAGTTCCCAGCTCGTCACGACAATACCGCAAATCTAAGCATCACATTTTTGCTGAGATAAGGCGGTGTTTTGATGAGATTGGTTTTACAAACCGAATAGTTAAGAGTTAGAAATGTGGATAATAATAATGAATAGTTTAAAATTGAAGTATGTCGTATCATTTAATTAGTTTTTCATTTAAAAAATGAATTTTAAGTTCCTTAAGTTAAAATATAAGAAGATATGCTGTTTTGGATGATCATTATTCCAAATTAGCTCTTCTGTGCTAGTTCTGCCAGATAAGTAATATTTCGTTAATCTATTAAAAGTATTCACGTATGAATATCTTCTCACCAAACATGTTAAAGAAGTTAAATTTACTTGATTAACTAGCGATGTTAATAAGTTCATTTTAGCTTAGACTTCTAGTTATGATAGATTATCGCTATGAAATCTACAAAACCATCAAAAACTCAAGAGATTTTTAACTGCCATATTCAACGTTAACTTTACCGGCAATCAAAGGAAAAAACCAGTACTTCTCCAAAATTCAGGTCACCCTTGAAGGTTCATTCTGTAACTATGATTCAGCTTAGGAAAATTTGACCGTACTCAAAGCCTAGTTCGATATAACCACAATTGAGCATTCATCCATTTTTCGTCTGTTTATAAATAGTTGTATGTTTGGGCGTATTTCAGCTGTAACAATGGATACCATTAAGAAAGTTTTATCAATCATTTAATTAAATTACTTTAAAAAAAACTGGAATCCAGGGAGGAAGGAAAGTAAGAAGAAATAAACAGATATATTTGTGGCAATACCGAGTACAAAAAGTAAACATACCAGTCGAGAAAACGGGGTCTATTTTAACCAATGATATTGCAAACTTGCAGTTAAGTAACTTGAGTCAAGAAAAAAGTGGCTAAATGAAGTTTTAAACCGGTGGTATATTTTTACTTAACCTCGGCTACTTAACTCCAGATTTCATAGTCCAGTCCAGTTAATGATGGATACAGCCATAAGGGAATGGTTGTTACCTGTGTTCCTAGTAACGAATACAGATTTTAGGGATGGCGTTATAAATTTTTAAATCAATATCTGCACATAATCAATATCTACACATAACCAAAACTAAAACAACTAAAGCTAACAGACGTATGATTAAACAATACAGTTGGCACCATCAGAATTAACTCGGAGTCAAGTCATATTTAAACTACAATGGCTTACATCTTGTTGTCCACACTGATGAAATCAGACATCGCTGATTACATCCTACAGATTTACATTTACCCTTGCTAATCAGAATATAGTACACTTCCAGGAACAAGGGATTTCAATTCATTAAACTAATTCATAATGCACCTTTTAGGCTTACAATAGAAAGCTCCTGGATATAAATCAGCCTTGTATAGTACAAGCAGAGTATTAATCTGGGATTCGTAGAAGCCACTAGTTCTGCCGTAACAAATCAGTGTCTGATTCTGACTGAACTCCCATTTGGATTGGACGAAGTTAAATTAAGCTAAAACAAATCGTTAACACGTCGTTATCCTCTCATATGGACGGAGTTCAGAACCGTGATTATGGAAACGTTGTTTTATTACTGATCTTGGTAAAGTGCGTCGTTTCTACGTTAGTTGCATAATCCGAAGTTTCGTGATTGTAATTAATATGGGACACTAAAGACTTATTACGTGTTCCTGGAATTAAAATTCTATTTGTTTTGGAGAATGGTTTCTCGAGGTTTGGGAATAAGGAAAGAATTAGAGATGCATGGAGATGCTGTGGGAAATTGGGGCTTGATTAGTTTTGTTATAAATCCAACGAAATGCACAAAGAAATAAAATATATAAGGATTTTAGAAATTGAATTATGTATATCACAATGAGTTATTTCTTAAGGGAGAAGTTTCATTAAAGAAAGTTAATACATTTGTATTTCTTTGAGGGAGTGAAATAAAATTAATTTATTTAGAAGTTTTTGCTTTAATATATAAATAATCTACTTGACTGAAAGACAAAACGATGAGTATACTGGAGCATAAGAGGCGCATATAGATATTAATGTCTACATTGCAAAATCAAAAATGCAATCTTTAAAATTAAAAGAAAATAATTGAATAAAGGATTAGTGTTAGCTTAATCATGTAATTGACATAAACATGATGAAAATTAAGTAAATTTTTCTAATTTCCAACTGTGAATCTCTTGAGTTTTTCTCCTTAATCATTACACAAAAAGTAAAACATTGTTCACGAAGTCATATAAAATGGAATATATTTTTTCCCCTCATTACAACTTAAAAAATCAGAGAAAAGTCCCTATATAAGTTTGTTAATATATGTAGTAGCATATTATTTTCGTTTGATATAAATTTTGTTTTGCAGCATTTTAATATTTTTCAAGGACAATATAAATTATAAATATGTGGAAAGATAAAGTATAAACTTATTATGTTGCAAGTTTTTGTTATTTGACTGTCAAAAAATTATCATAATTTAGAATGCTACTGAATAACGTGCACTAAGTAAGTTCTTCGGAAAAACAAAATAGTCAGGAGATGCATTTTGTAATTGATTATCTTACTAAAATTAAAAGCATATTTTCATAATAAATAATTAACATGTACATGAATGCTAGATATGTTTACATGAATATTAGTCGAGATAATGTTACCATTTGGAATATTATTTACAGTTAATATCGAGAAGTACTTTTTATAATGTTAAATGATGCTACAATGGTAATATAATATTTTTTAATGATAAATGTTGAAAGAAAAACGTATTTTTCAATATTTTTTACTTACATTTATAAAATTTAATTTTGAATGTCTCATGAAACAAACCTTGATAATTTTACATTTGTATTAAATTTTGCTTTAAAGATTCAGAACAATATAGTAATAAATGAAAAATTGTATTAAAATTTTAAGACATTTTATTATAGAAAAAATAGCTTCTATAAAACACTAAGACTAAGTTTTTATTATTACATCTTTATAATTCTGTTTTATTTATTTTAAGAAATGAAATTAATAATTTAATTTTTAAAACTATTTGATCTTAAAAACTGATAACTTTCCTTTCAAGAGTATTACAAAAACAAATACAGTAAAAAGGTCATATTAAATTTAACTTTCTCGGTGGAGTTTTTAAATTTATAGGAAGCATATATCACAATGAACATACTAACGCTCTCATAGAGACTAGATAGTCATAAGTTCTAAGAAAAAAACGAGATACAAACGGCCTGTGTAATCAAGATAAGGTAAAATTAGTTTCATGAGCAATTTTTTTGAAGAGGAGAATTATTCAACTGTGTTCTAATTAACTAAATAACAATGTTTCAGATAATCTGCTTACAGAATGTTTCTACCATATATTTCTAGGTTAGATAAAATATATTTCCTGAAGTTTAGGTACATTACCTTTTCATCAAATAGCAAATGTTGTGTGATGTTTCTTAAAAATGCTAATTAAATAAATAGATTAAAAGGAGAAAGACTTTATCGCGTAACGAAATCGAAGTATTTAGATAAAACTTAAAACACCAAATAAGAAACCTATCATTCACGAAATTTTTAATAAAAATAATTATTGATAAAATAATTTCAAAAGGCTATTTAAACCTTTAGATTAAGAGTTACATTTATCTGTAGGATTATTATGAAATGATTATATAAAGATTCATTTCATAAGACTCTCACATTATGATGAGTGTTAAAGAAAATGATACACCTAAATACATTTAATAAAGTTCCTCATTATCCAAGAAGTACAATCTTCTACGTACTAAATAGTATTAGTTTTGCTTCAAAAAGTGTAGTGTTAATAAAAAAAATCATATCACAAACCAATCTATGTCTTTCAAATTGTGTATTTTAATCTCATATAAATAAATAACATTACACAATTATTGGATTAATTATCAAAAATATCTTTAATTCAATTTCACAGTTAATATTATAAAGCAAATAAAATTTCTTCATTAACCTACATCAAAAACAATCGAAGACATTTTTTTCTGATAATAATTTATATGTAGTTAATAATACATAAGGGACGAGTAATATCTTGCAGAAAAAATATGAAGTAGGAAAAAATGTAGATTTACAGAACATATACATTAATGTATTTATTTTCTTAAAAAATATTTATCTTTAATATAAGTTATTCCTATCCTGCATTACTTCAATTAAATCAACATAACGAAAAATGAAAGCATTAGAAAAAAGTATAGAGGACTCCCTGAATCTGTGATAAAAACAGAAACATTTTATTTTTAACCAATTTTTTGTTTAAATAAATAAACCAGTGAAAACAAATATAAAAATCTGAATTCACGTTTCACATGTATGTGATGAGGATTAATTATAAACGTTACTCCACAAATCAACACGAAAGCTATTGGTAACAAACTTCACAATTTCAAACCCTAGTCATGGGGTGGGGAGAACACTTGTACTTGCACACCACTTTCTAAATTTTGACAGCGCTTTAATATGAGTACTTTGGGCCTTAAAAATTAATGTCTATTAGCCTCTATACGAGATAAGTCTTCAGCAATATCAGGACTGAACCCATTTCTTTACGGAAACAAATATAAACAAGAAGTAAATGCTATAGCAAACTATTGTGAACTACTTGCTATTAAAAAAAATGAGATATGTTGAGGTGGATTTTTTTTTGGCTTCATTTTTCAAAGAAACGCGAAGTGTTATAGTTGATGGATCTGGTAATTCTGAACATTAGACAAGCGACGAGGAAACTCTGAGCTGTCATTTTATTGTCTAAACTTCCACGTGACTCTAACAAGAGAACTTTGTTTCTCTATTGATTTAGGGCACTTATTTTAGTGCCCCCGTCAGGATTAAAATATATCACTCACGAGTTCCTGACCATGACCATTCAGTTACCGCAACCATCACTTATTTTTGTAATTAAATTATTTAAAGGAGTAAAAACTGTTTCTCTTACTTACTTAAATTGTGAATACAAAAGTATTTATATCAGAGCTTCTCAAACTATGTGGTGCACCTCCCTAGGGGGCGGGATAATCCAACCAGGGGGAGCAAGCAAATCGGAAAATCGAAAATAAGCAATATTTTTTTTTAAAAAATCTATTGAAAGAAACCGAAACAAAATATACTTCAGGACATCAGAAAAAAATTGACTACACATTTCAACTGATATAATATACTTATAAATGTATCAGTACACAATGTATTTGATCATTAATTCATAAAATACTAAGTTAAGTTGACACATTACGATTCAATTGACAAAAATCGGTCAAAAAATCAAATTTAATTTTCTTAGCCTAAATTATTCCTTATATACTTTTCTATAATTTTACAAAATTTGAAAGCCTTAAAAAAGTGCAGAATTATAATAGTTTTTACGTTCGTTTTTGTTCACATCACTCTATGGCAAATCAAAACGTTACTTATTCATCTCAGAAAGAAAAAATAACGAGTTTGTCTTCATTTAAAATGCAAACACTTTTTTTCTATGGTGTCTAACACTTTGAATTGTTTTACCTATTGCTAATAGTACATGTAACAAATGTTGGTATGCATTTTTGAATCAAAGCAATATTTATTTTTTTAATAATTGAACTCAGAATTTATACATTAAAGTTAGGAATTTTCAATAATAATCCATAAAAAGTATTGCAGTAATACCAATCATATTATCGCAAAATCCATACCAACTTTTGTTATGCATAGTTTGACGTACTTGTAAATCACATTTCATGCATGTACGTAAATTTACGTAGGAGAAGTAGCATTTTAAAATCATTAGCATTTTAAAATTAGTAGCATTTTTTTCTGAAAATATTTAAATAAAATTTTGTTTGCTTAAATCGTACCATGTCTACTTAAGAAAAAGTTTAATAATTACTAGTGACCCTATGTGGGTGTGTCATAAGCAAATAACGTACAAAACTTAATACTTATCTTGTTAATTTGTACGGTTTTTAATTAAATCCGTATTGTGGCTTTATGTTAAAGAACATTATTGAGTCCAATAAAAAGTTATTGTTTGGAGGAAAGCGCGTTCAAAATTTTGATTGAAAATTGGTTCGCAAATATTGAAAGTTTGAGAAGCACTGGTTTATATATGCATAAATTATAACAGAAATGAAAGAAACAAATTACTCGCATCAAAGTATTCGCAAAAAATTTTTAGAGAATAATTAAATCTCTACTTTTGTGATAATGCAGTTTTTGTACGTACTCTTTTTCTATTTCATTCGTCTTAAGATAGCCCACATGAGATAATTATATTTCATTTTTATTCCATAAATTAATTGCGATCCACTTTGCTTAAAAGCCCACTTTTAACAATCAATGCAATCTCTAATCTCAGAGTCATTCCCCTAAATTCACGAGTTAATACATTTTCTTCTATAGAACTGACTCTCAGATATTTTACCGTAACGAGAACAATATTCGGTCAAATTAGTTTCACGTTAGTAAATAATCAGTTGAAAATTCTCTTTTCAATTATGCTACTCCGATAACGAATCTCACTTATTAATTTAACTTAGTGTAAAAGCATCTTTCGCCTCACACTTATCGAGAAATTTCTAAGAATCTAAGATTGTTCATAGAACCAATTTTCTCGGCTTGGAACTCCTCCTATTAAATGCATTTTGCGAGGAATATCAATAGTATTCCATTATTGATGGAATCCGTGCAGTTTGTGTTAATTTGATTTAGAAACATAAATGATCATTCAAAAGTTATTATACGAACAGAATTCATTATTCCTCAGATGGGAAGAGTTTCATCGAAATATGTGTGTCGTATAATTAATCCATTTAATTTTGGATAAGATGCGTAAAACTTTTGTGAACTAGGCGCCTGAGCATTCTAACAGTTTTAATTAAAGGAGTAACGTTCTTAATTAGAAACTGGATTTTACCTATAAAAGCGTAAAAAATAATTTGGCGTTAGGAAATTACATTTTAATATTAATGTCACGTAATGCGTTATCGGATATATGAATAATTAAATGAGATTAATAGTTAAAGATGAAAGAATATGGGAAATTTTGAAATAAAATGGATGTTCAAAGTTAGTACCCAAAATGTATTTGCTATCTCAGATACTATTTGAATTTGGTTTATTTCAGAAGGAATAATTTTGAATGGGAGAAATAACTTACGTTAAACCACATAACAGGTTGTTTAAATTTAAAACAAAGATGTTTTAGAATGAAAAAGATAATAATTGATGCTCGTGTGTGTGTGTGATAGATACTTAAACCAATCTATACATATCCACGCACATATACAAGCAAGTATGTACATATATATACTCATATAAACTTCTAACTACACATATTCTATTTGAGTGAAAAAATTGAATAATGATTTCAATTGACAGCAAATTTTGGGGAACAAAAAAGAGGTGGGTGTAGTAGTATTTATAAATATTGTAGACTAAGGACTGGCCTGTTCTTAAAAAAAGTGGGGTTTAACCAGTTTTAACCAATCATCCTTTCCCTTATCTGTTTATAATAAAGAAAGAAATCCTATGGAGCACAATGGACAATTTTCTAAATCCATCATTCATGAAAAGTTTATATATGTAAAAAAAAAAACACTCAAAGTGTTTATATCCCACTCGAATTGAATAACAGTAAATCAGTTATTGTCAGACTCAGAGATCTATTATTATGATAATATAAAAATACCGAGTAAAGTTACAACTGTAGCAATACTATAATCTAAATATTGTTTATAATCTCTATTCTATGATAGCAATGTACAAGCCAAACATATATTGTATGTATTATTTTTATACGCTATAAAATTGCCTTGAATAATTTAAGAGGGAGGTTTTAAATCTAGAGAAAACTCACAAAACGGTAATAGTTTATTATAATCATTAAAAATAGCATTTTAATTATCCAGAAATAACATTTAAATCTGCTCTATCTATTTTTTTAAAATATATATAACTATATATATAATCCATTGGGTAATTTTTTTCTTAACAGTATTTATTAAGATTTTACAATTTTTAATATGCTGCTTAATTTTTTTATTAGTGATATTACTATCTGTTGTAAAGTTATATTTATTTAGCTGTTTGATAATGTTATGCATGATTTTTTTCAATGCCTCGAGAAGCATACCATATTTGATAGACATAGTAGAAATGAAATGTTCTAATAAACCTTAACTAATTTTTAATTGTTGAATTTGTATTACTAATCATGTCTATAAATGCATATGCACTTGTACATAATATCTCTTAAACTATAATCTTTTAGAATATTTAGATTTCCTTTATAATTATTTGTGTTGATAATGATAGTTACATTTTTTTATATTTATTGTATTTACAACCCTAGAGTTTTACAGATATATTATATCTAAATAATGATTCACCTATTTTCATAGTATTTATAAAAATGTTTTTAATACAAATATTTTTATTTGAGGATAAACACATGTACTACATATATATATATATATATATATATACACACTTGCATATATATATATATATATATAAAGAATTTTACTCCATTCGACCTTCTTTTGTTACTTTTAAATATTTTTGTACCTGAGCGCTTTGTTTAAATATCTGCACCTTTTCCAAAAACTATGGTTATAACTGGCACGTGCCTGAAATTTCTCGAAGTAATGCCTTTGAATGACGTGACACTAAATTTCAATCAGTCAAGTAAAACACAGTTTTAGAGCTTTTGTTCCCGAAATGAGGTTCTCAGTGGGGAAAAGAAAGAGTACATTAAAACCTGTTTTTGCGCGGTGGATAGGGACTGCATAAAAAGGAAACCCGCAAAAAACATTTGAAAATTTCATTAATACTAATTTAAAAAATACATAAGTATTAGGTAATCAAAACCATAGAAACAAAATTCAAAATATAGTCATGAGACCACATTCCTTGTTTACTACTTAGCATTGGTTCCAATTTTAATTTTTTCCCTTCAATCCTATGTAGTAAATGTTTAGTTAAGAAAACACCACACAGAATAAATTCTTCCTTTAAAAACATCATTTGTACTTCTAAAGCTTAGTATACTACCTCAAATATCAGAAGCTTTCGAATTCCTCGCGAAAATTATACTTTAATTATTCACTAATCCTTTACCAATTGTGAAATATCATCGCCGAACACATCAATCCATCAATATTTTAAGCATTTGACACTTCACAATTCTGAAATATCTGAAGCCTCATTGCATAGTTAATACATTTGTGATTCTCTATAAATAGATGAATTCTCGAACCAGTCGTTAATCACTCTCCTAATTGCCTCGATATCAGGGGAGAGCTAAAGATCTGTCGTCTAATTAACTTGTCTTCGGGTACTGATGGAGGCAGCATCATTTGACGAATTGAGCCTGTAGAAATCGATGCAACTGCAGACAAAGATAAGCCTCAAACGCCAGCTTTGATTATTAAAGAACTCATACTCTTAGGTTTCTCTCTCTCTCCTCTCTCTAACTTTTAATTTCACGCCCACATTGGTTTAACAAATGAGAATTTGATGAGAAAATCTCGGTTTTAAAAAACAAGTAATCATTTCTGGTTAAAACGGAAATTTTTCCCCTCTAAAGATAGATATAATTTAGTTACATGATTTCTTAAAATTTTGAATTATTTAGAACCTTTTTGGACCTTGAAACCTTAGAATGATTGAACGAGAGCCATATTCACTGTTTGTGAACATTAGAAGTGTTGAGCTATCTTTCAGAGATATAGAGTTTTACATTCTTAATCTATTTTAAAATACGAAAGTGGAAAAAAATTCATTCCTATGTAGAAAAGGTATAATGACCTTGTATTATAGTAGAAGTATTAGCAAACGTCTGGTGACAGTATTTGATCTTGTGAAGGATAAGTTTAAATTCTTATATTACGTGAGAATCCAAGTTGGATTTTTGTTGTATATGCGTTCACATTAAAAAATGAAAATTCCAAAGGCAATTATAAATGCATTAAAAAATTAAATATACAAAAGGTATTATAAATGAAAAGAAAAAAAATATTTTTGAGAATATTTGTCAATGAGAATTTAAAATTAAAATACTATTTTTTAATTATACGTAATATAGCAAAACAATTCAATGCGCAATTACTCATTAAATTTTATTCAAAATCATTGTATTATATTTTGAATTATAAAAGTAACGTCAATGGTAAGTAATGAATATGCTTAAAATATGTATTTTTCAGGAAAAATATATTGATTCATTAAAATATAAGAACCATTACCCCCAAATGCCACAGAAATGTGAGTGTGGCTGCAATTTATACCTAATAAGAAAAATAGTAATATTTTTCTTATTCATTTCTATATTATATATATACATAATTTTTGTTCAGTTAAATTTAAAAAAAGAAATTTTTTCCTAGCCTGTTGTTTAGCATTAAGTTAGTACAAAAGTAGTTTAATATGTTTACAATTATACAAACACATATACAGATTTACACACATATTATTTTTAAAAAAGTACATTGTTTACTATATATTCTTTTATATATTTTACTTTAAGCCTGTAATATAAAAAAATAAAGAGGAAGGTTGATGTCTTTATCTTGTTTAACCTTACAATCATAGCTTTAAACTTAAGTTTGCTAACTTATTACTGTGGCTTTAATGGCTAGCTATTTTTTTCTTATTATATATATGACTAAATAATTAAATTCTTTCTTAAAAAATACTGTACTTTTTTATCTCGGCTTTTGCTCATTCAATTTCCACTTGTTGTTAATTCACATAATGGTTTTTAATCATAATTTTTCTATACATGAAAATTTATAAAGAAAAGTCAAGATTATCTAGTTGGTTTGAATAAATTTCTTACCAGGGATTATACCCGAGCTACTTATAATTGAATACAATGATTTGAGCTTAAGTAAAATGACAAAATTGTTCTTCAACCTTTTTTTTTATATACATTATGAGTGTGCCTCAAAATTAAAAGTTAGGTGCCCCAAATTTCAAAGTTAATCTTCAGTTGAAAGAAGGATTCAAAGATACAAATTAATAAAAATGTCGAAAATTAGTTATCCAATTACAAAAATTAGCTACCGGAATCCATGTAATGCATATATTACGGGTATCACAATAACGATCCACATGTACAATAAATGCAAATCATGTTAAAAAATACACTTCGATTTATATATTTTGTTTAATATTTAAGACACAATATTTCACATATTTCCTAGGTCTCTATAAATAAGGGCTAATCATAGGTTGTATTTATCTGAAACAATCTTTAATAGCTTAATAATCTTTTTAATAAAACAATTTTTCTTCCAAAAATTTGGAATGCAAAATGCAAAATAGAAATGCTTAATGTCTTTTTTGTTCTCACACTTAAAGGTCTTAAGCCACTCATTTTTTTCAGCAGCGAAGTTCACCGTTGCTAAACTGATTGATGTAACAAAGTATCAAATGCCTTAAAAGCATTTCGATTTCGACATAATCCTATCTCTGGCTGAATAGGAACGATTTTCTTTATATGCACTTCCATTTTCCATTTCCTTGCATTTCCGTTTTGAATGCGATTGCCTTCATAGATACTTCTATCTCCTTTATTCCTGCCATTATTTTATTTACTTATTTTATTTCTATTTTTTTAGATATATTTCATAGCTTTTGATTTCAAAATCCCAATACATATCACCCAAAAAGGAATTTGGTTCGAGTCAGATAAAAAAAAGACAAAGAAGAAAGCATTTACCCCTTTTAGATTCAAACGAAGGAAAAACTATATAGATTTTGCATTTATTCATTTTAAAATTTCAGAATATAATAGGCTTTTACTGAAAATATTTTTTTTTCATTTTCATTGCATGATAAGTGATAAAAAGATCAATAAATAGTTTATTTGATATCTGAGAATGCAAGATTTTTCGTGATCAAAAAAAAAATTTATTGATTTCTTAATTGATATACATAGTGTTCCAGGGTTATTGGAACACTCTTTAAAAATTTTAACCCGGCACTTCACACGCAAAAAAAAAAACAAAAAAAAACGACCTTAACTTTACGCGCAGGTTATTTCATATCCAAGGCTGTTTACATTCTGTTTTTACCGTAAAATTTGCAAACAAAGGTTAAAAAGGAAGAAAAGTCCAAAATAGACAACTTTTATTACACTTTTCACACGTAAATTTATTTCTTCTGTTATTTCTATTAGGGTATTCAGTATATTGTTTATACACTCCTTTAGTATTCATCGCGAGTGGGTGTAATGTTTTCAAGGAATCTTAATTTTTTTAAAAATTTCACAGAATTTAAATTTTATGTTTGCTGGTTTATACATTTTTTACATTCTTCTGTAAATCAGAATCCAAAACACTTCAGAAGTCAGCGTCTGGTTCAATGTTTAGTAGGTGGTTTCTGACTACTTAATAAAATAATTTGCGCATTTATTTTCGCAACTTTCAACAACACACAAAACTATTGTCACAGGCTAACGATTACATTTTATAACCATCGAATATGATGGGGTTATTTTTTCAAGGACGATAATTGCTCCCTCGGTTAAATTATTTGGATAGATTTCAGTAGAGGAATTATACTTGCTATTATACTATTCATCATTCAATTCTTCCTCATCATTCCCGCAAAGAGTCTTTCTTCATCTGGAAATACTGTTGTACTATATCTATTAAAATACTTAAACATCACATTTCTTCATCATAACTACAATAATACGTCATTGCATAAGAAAGATTTTAAAGAGTGCTCATGCATTTAGAAATGTAACGGTGACTCAGGCTTAGGGTATGACATACCCGAAGAGTATCCAAAAATATACATTTAGAATTCGCCTATAAGCTAAAGCCGCTCAAAGAAAGTCCTTACATGTAGCTGACCTTAAAGTCAGCTACATGAGAAACTATTCATTTTCTGAAAAAGGTTTAGATGGAGTCTAGAAAAAAGTTAGGCGGTGGGTATGAATATCCATCGCGTGCAGTGCCGGGTTAAGGGAAGGAAAGATGCATCATAAATATCCAGATCTGCCAATTAAACCATGGTCGAAATGCCTTCGTTTGGTGCTAAGAGGCATTGTTCACAAAGCCATTAAAGTAAACATACTTGCATTACCACAGACATTTGAGCTGCCATCTTTTGCAGAGGAGTATGGAACGTTTTCCAAAGACCGAACTGGCAGATATGCATCTGATACCGATTGGCATAAGGAAGTATACGAGTAGAAGAAAGATTCTATAGAGAAAGTTACCTGCAACGAGGTACACCGGTTCGCCTGATGTTTGCTAATTTACATTACAATTTGTGTGAATATGGATCATTACGAGGTAATAGCCACAGTGAGTGCGGGACATGAGTGGCTCGAACTCCCAACATGGTATTCGGATTCTTTCGAACCGTATCCTACACTATCTGTTCCATGCATGGATTAAAATTTGTTGGATATCGAGGCGGTTGGAATGCGTGACTGAACTTCACTATGCCAATTACCTCCTAATGATCCATATTCACTCGAATTGTGTTGTGAATTAGCAAACATCCGGTGGTCTGGCGTATCTCTCCGCGGGTACCTTGAACGATACAATATTTCTGCTGTTCCTGCATTTTCTTCCACCAATCCATAAATCAGATGCATATCTCTGCCAGCTCGGTGTTTTCAAAACGTTCCATACTCCTCTTCGAACGATGAAAGCTCAAATGAAGGCGGTAATGCATGTCTATTTCCTTAAATGCTCCTGTGAACAACGCCAACTAGCGCCAAAAAAGACGTTTCCGACCTTCGGTTGTTATGCAAATCTCAATGCTTGTGATGTCCCCTACCTGCCCTTAAAGTTTGTTTTAATGATCCTGGGGTACTCTATATATCACAAATGAACACGAATCTCAATATTACGGTTAAGAAGAAATTATAATTACTTCAAAATGAAGGAAAATTTTATTAATAGATTTACAAACGATGCACTTTAACATATTTAAATTTTGTTCCAGATAAAGAAGTATAAAAAAGTGTGCAATTTATCATTAAAACGTTACTCACACAAAGTTGACATTTTACTTAGGTATTCGACTGCATTCTATACCAGGATTTTGAAAAAAAGTGTACAACTGAATATTTTTTTTAATATTTATATCACCTGAATTTTAGAGTATATACATATAATTTTTTTAAAGTATTGTAATACAAAATTTTAATGCAATTTTTTTTTAAAAAAATTAAAGTAATGATATATTTTCAAAATATTCCACTTTTATGGAAAATTATTTTTATAATAATATGTTGCCCATACATAACTAATAATTTTGTGCAGAGCCCAAACAAAGATTTTTGAAATATATAATTTAGAAGTGGATTTATTCATATTTTAGTATATCAGCACGATACTGCTTATTATTTCAATTTATCCTAGTTGTGAAATTAAAGTGAATTGTTCAAAAATCCTTGTTCAGGCTCTGTAAAGAATTTTAAGCTATATGTAGCCAAAATATTAATATTATAAAAGCAATTTTCATAAAATGAGAATCTTTCGAAAATATATTATTTTTTCTTTATTTTGTGCCAAAAAATAGCAAAAAATATGTACCTGCAATAATATTTACAAAACAATTTTATATGAATATTCAAATTTAGATGTCTCTAAATATCAACTATATATTCATTTATACTCTTTTGCAAAATCATAGTTCTGAACGTAGTCGAATACCATAACGAAACAAAATGTTATTAAAAAAACGGTAAATAAGTTTAGAAAATATTTAAATATTCACGATATTTTAGTGTTCACAAAAATGTATTTGAATTAAATTACTTCATGATGTACTAACATATCGCGAATAGCGCAATATTTTATAAATACATTTATAAAACCAAGTTATTACCTTTAAAGTTTTCATCTGTTTTCAACGCATGTAATAAAATTATTTATTTAAATTTTTTTTAAAAATTCTGATTTTCAATTCCATATTTTGTTTTAAAAAAAGAAAAAAGAAAAACACATATCAATTTTAATAAGTAAGAAAATATTAAAACATCGAGAAGCTTCAAAAGTTTCAAAAATGTTAGCTCATAGATTTTAATTTAAGACCATAACTAGCTGACTTCTTTGTAGAATTAATATAAAAATAAAATCTGTAGAAATTAAATGTTTTTACTATAAATGTTTCCCCACAATTTTTCTTTTCTTTTTTGAAAAAGAATATTTTGTGCAACTTTACGTGAAATCGCCGTTTTAAAAGCTTCATAGTTAGTTTATATAAGTCTGTGATATAGCAGTATCTATTTGGAAGATTTCTCTATTACTTTTTTCTCTATTTCTCAATTACTGTATTAATCATTTTTGTGATTAAATATGCACTAGAAAAACTCGAATCTTAATTTTTATTATAAAGTACGCATATGATATGTTCATAAAATTTGTAAAATTTTTTCAGTAACCATAAAAGTACCAGATTAAAAATATAACTTATAAAAAATAAAACTACAGTTAGAAGAATTTTTAGTTACTGCTAAAAAAAACCGTAGAAACGTACTTCTGATAAAAAAAAAATGAGAATTATTTTTAAACCTACTTTTAATTTTTTTTTTTTTTTTTGAAAATTTTTTAACCGAGAGGTATTAAAATTTTCTTTTTTTAATTTTAACATTTCAAGTAATAAGTTAACTATACATTGATGATGTTTCAATTCATAATGAAAACAATATTAACTCCACAATGAAAGGAGATCTAAATTAAAAGTAATACGACGATATCGACAATAGACAGTAACAATAATAAAGGTTAGATGTTTAGAAAATGATGTTGAAACTATATGTCTATTTGTAATTTCTTAAAAGAACATAATTTTAGTACATATATATAACTTTATAATTATTTTTTTACACACAATACTTGTCAAAGGTTAGTTATTAAAACAAATGTGATAGCGCTCTACGTTATGTAATTTACAAAAATAAATTTGAGTAATCTGCAATTATTGATAATAATATCGTTATAATTTATATATGATAATATATTTCATCATATTGTACATATATTGCAGCCTTAACTAAAAGAAACTACTATCATAATTATTTTTATAAGTCTATGTGACGCACACTGATTTCCCTTGGTTACCATTGAAAAAAAGATCTACAATGATTGGGAATGGAATGAAAAAATACAATGTTGCTAAAAGGAAATTCTAATTGATGAAGCCGTTACCATGGAAATAAGAATAGTTCCCTGGCATCAAAATAATTGAAATATTTTTCTTGCGAGAAATGCTCCGTTATTTTTTTTTGCAGCAAAAACACTTTTATCAACGTAATTTTCTTTAATTAAGAAATGGTTAAGATTTTTTGTAGGATAAGAGGGTTCCGTAACGTATATTTAAAATTAATGCAATTTGTTTAAACTGTACATTGCCATTCTACTTTGAAATCATGTTTTTATTACAAATATAGAAAAATGCAATAAACTATTTAATAAATAAAGTTTTATAATTTTTCTGAGCACAATATCAGAACCTGCATAAGTCACGTGTTATTTATTCACGTCATTTTGAATGAAAGATTAAATTAAGAGAAATTCATTTTTCAATTTCATCTTAAGAAACGGCATTTATTCGTCAAAAGTCAACGAAATTTTGATTTTTTTTTATTGTTTACCAACTTTACCCTAAGAAACAACACAATCGCTCTTGGCGGCCAATCTGGTAGTTTTCAACCACAATCAAGTAACGAGAATTTTATTTGAGCTGTCTCATCATTCCTTATATTTACACATCATGACAATTTGAAGACTTTAAACATGACACGATTAACGTCATCTACAACAGTGGCTACCAAACCGTGGTCAACAAACCATTGGTGACCCTAGAAAAGTTTTGATGATTTGCAAAAATTGGAACTTTTTAAAAATATTTTTCAAAAAGATTTAGTGATAAGAGAAAAAACATAATATGGTACATGGATCACACTTTTTTTTAAAAAAAAATTAGCTACTAATTTTAGTGAAATTCCTTCTAAGTTTATCAATTTTTAGCTAATTTTTCAGGTGTATCTAGTGGCATTTGAAAGTAAGAATAGACAACCATGTTAAATTGGTGGCATAACACTCCAGTTTGTTGCAATTGCTTAGCATTGCCGGTTTGTTCATGTTTTTCGTTAATTTTTTCCCCAGTAAGATTGGATATAGATAAGGATGTAAATAAATGACAATTGAATTGTCGTGGTCCTCCATTTTTGTGGTTCACCAAATATAAAATTACATTTAATGATCTACAGAGTTCTAAGGGTTGGCGACTGCTGCTCTACACCAACAATCTCTTAAGTGTAGTGTATGTCAAGAAGAATGCAAAGTGATATTTGAGGGATGCTAAAGATACAGGCTCATGCTAAGTTAGGATGATTTGATCGTGTATCGCGTGAGTGTTAAATTGTGACTTTGAACGCTGAAGTTATCCTATAGGATGAAGATGCCTCTGGAGGTTAGAAAAGAAATTCTTGCTCATTAACTTATATTTCCCAATTCAAATGAGTAATTTCATTTAAATATGTATACATTTTAAATAAGTAATAAATAATTTTTAATTTTTAATTACACACTTAGATATATACATTTATACACATGTATGTTATATATATAGGGTATATATATATATATAAATATATATCATAATTGTCTTTGATTTAGTAGGTACACGATCAAAATGTTAGATACCTCTACCCCTAAAAGACGGGGACCACTTTTAGTTAGATGAAAATCCGAGACCTTGACTCGACAAAAACCATGTGAACCCCGAATTCGTGACCATGACTATTCACCTTGACCTAACCTGACCTCAATTTTTACTCAAAGTCACCGTAATCTTATAAGGGAAAAATTCTTTAGAATTTAAATATATATATATATTATATATATATATTATATATATATATATATATTAACAAGTAATAATTCAATTCAATTTCTCCCAAAACTTTTTTTAAAAGTCTGTAATGATGCTGGCCCTTAGCACTCGTGCCTAAATAATTACTAGCTACCAGCCTAACGGGAATAATCGTGTCTCCTTAAAAATTAACAGCTCCGGATTTTTAAAGTAAGCTTACCTGATCGATCGACCTATTGTATGATATATTTCCACCAATAGCAAGATCCATCCATGGAAGTCTTGAGTTCGAAACTCAGTACTTCCATTTGCTGCTTTGTACAAAACCCTGAGGCAGCACAACACACGCGTATACAAAACCCTTCTCTTTAGTCTTCGTTACAATATAATACTCCCTTATTTCGCGTTTGGACTTTGTGACGTGAATTTCTATGTTTCTAAATGTTCAATGTATACTAAAACGGATTAAAATTAAACAAGACTGTCTCGTCAATACCATCAATATTACATCAACTATTTAAATACTGATCCAGATAAAGAAATTCCTTACACATACTCACTAAGTATATATGTGTGTGTGTGTACATTGTATAATTTTACACGAACACAACAATGAGTATAATGATGGATTAAGTTAATTGGATCTTAGTTTGATTTACATACGACGATAAAATACAAATATTTTGCTTCGAAATTTGCCTCAAAATTTAAAATACTTTTACAAAAGCATCAGTTTTTAATGAAGAAGGTAAATAGATTTCTAATTAAGCTTTATTACAAAATGATGAATTTTATGTTAATGAAGTTGAATGTTACTGTTAACATGTAGTTATTGTTGACATTTTCTGCAAGGATAATACAGTAATGTCAACTTTGTTTACGTCTCTGTACAACTTAGATTTTATCTGTGTATTGGTAAACACTGAACGTCGGTGGCTTTCTAAGGAAATAAATGAATTTATTCATGAACTTTTAAGTTCCGTATTTTAGGTATGTTTATCCATGAATAATGGGAAAGTTAACATTTGTTTGCGAAATTAGGAAGCAGTATAATTTTGTCCTCCCTATTTCAACTTTGAATAGCAACTTTTAACAATATAACAGCCCTAGTCTTTACATGCTAATGTTCTTCGCAAAGTGAAAATGAAGGATAAGGCAACTAAATATATGTACATATATATGTATATATAACTTTCAAACAAATAAAACTCTTAAAATATTTTAGCCTCATTTACAATATTTCTCTCAAACTCATATATTAAAACAACAGATTTCTAACTAAGTAATTTAAGGTAATTGCATGCTATGTATAGATTTTTATATGTAGGGCACAATAACGAACTTCTCCATTAAAAATTGGAAACTGTTTTCAAAGTAACATCTAGTTTATAATGTAATAAAGACTGTACCAATGTTGTGAAAACTACACCACTGTAAGTATTTATTATTTTCTTCATATCTGTCTCTCCCAATATATATATTACCGTTAAAGTGTAGTATAATTCAGTTATTTCATAGAATAACAAATTATTTCTAGAAATAAATAGACAAATCAGTTAAAGTACATAATAGATGGAAAATTGCATACCTTACCTAGGTATTCTAGTTAAATAAGTAGTTATTCAATGAGAGAGTACAAAATAAACAATTTTAAAGTTATTTTATAAATTAATTAATTATAAATATTTAAAATCTGTAAAAAAACATTTTATCCGTATTGCGGATGATTAATTGATAAATAATGAGGAAAAGCAGATGATGGTAATTTACTAATGCTAGCATTAGCTAAACAGAAAGGGAAAAAAGAAGAATATGTTGCCGAAATAGTAATATTTAAATATTATTAAAAAAGTGCATGTTGGGAAATAAACTGTTGCTTCATAAAAACATTGTTTCAACTTTTTCAAACAAAATATTATTATTTAAATTTTATAAAATACCTTTATTTCACTTTTCATTATTTATTCGTGCAAGGATTACCGTGATGAGATTTTGAATTGAGTTACATATTACTTTTGAAACAAGCACATTTTTTACTATTACACATTTCTTTACACGAGCCAACAGCTATAAGGGGGTCAAAATTGAGTGAAAGCAGCTATAACCAGTTCAAAGAACTCCTGAGTGACGTATTTCATGCTTTAACGATCAAGTAATCGTTTATCAATATAATACCTAGTTAAATCGTGGAATTCAATAGTTTTATGAACCTTAACTTACTTGTCTAGTTATTTCATGAAATACCTATATATTCTATGAAATTACGGATTTCACACTATAACGATAACATATATATATATATATATATATGTATATATATATATATATATGCGTGTGTTTGTATACGTGTTTGTGTGCCTGTGCCTGACCGCTAACAGAAGACCGGAATGGAAATCATAAGATTCTAAAACTCCCGATTCACAAAACTATAAGAGCTGAAATCTCCACAACGAAAAAAGAATGCTTTTGTCTCTTATATACTGCTGGTGTGCTTTATTCGTGTTGTTCCTTAATGACTGTGGTCGACGAATAAAGGTGGATTTTGAAATACCAACGTCTTACACTTTCACGAACTGCAACCAGACAAAATATTCTCCCAGTTAAATGCCTTTGACTTGAGTGATTCATTTTGTCTATGAACAGGTTTGGTTTGTTGAAGTTTATCTTTGAGTTATTTACTTCCTCACATGTTGATTCCAAATATGAATATATTTAAGATAAGGTAATAAACAATAGTATACATTTATTCATAAAATCAGCAATACAATACCCATGCAAAACTTATAATGAATAAAAGCGTTTTTATCTTTGTAGACAAAGAGATTCCAGAGGATCTCTTGGCTTACACATTCTTTCCATATTTTTTCCTTTTCCATCCATTCCGCACAGACCTCCATTTCTTTGATACGGGGTCTGTGACTGTTCAAAGATACAGAGACGAAGTTCTTGAGCCTTATGTCCGCTTGTTTCGAGGTGCTGTCAGTCCTGACTTCATATTCATGGATGATAATGCGCCATGTCACCGAGCGGTGCTGATGGATGACTTCCTTGAAAACGGAAAACATAAAGCACATGTCGTGGCCTGCGAACTCCTCTGATTTAAATCCTATCGATCATGTATGGGATATGCTTGGAAGACAAATTGCAGCCCTTTCGCACCCTCCAAGCTCCGTTACAGAACTGAAGAGAGCTCTCCAAGAAGCTTGGAACCGTTTGAGCCCTCAACTCGTTCATTATCTGATAGCAAATATGGTAAATCACTGTGCAGCGTGCCTGGCTGTCAGAGGTGACCACACGCCTTATTAAACTGCATCATCTGTATTTTATTTAATGTTTTCTTTTATTTTCTCTTTAAAGTGTGAATCCTTGCTATGCTCAGTTTTCTTTTGAACTGCTACTTTGGATAGTAAAATTAATTATTATCATTCTTTTGATATGTGTGCTTCCTTATTTTATAACCATTTTACACTCGCATATCACGTTACCCGCCAGTCTGATTTATAGTACCTTCTTTATTCACATAATCCTCAATTATGCTTAACTTTTGGACACCAGTATATATACATATATATATATATATTGTGATATTAATATTTTTCGTTAATTTTCTCTTGCGGCCCTTTATATTAGTAATGGTTCTGTGTCCCTCCAGATAATCGCGTAAATAAATAATTATTAGTTACTTGCCGAATGGGATTTTACCGTAACCTTAAACTTTTGAAAATTGTATAGTTAGTGAATTTGGAGTAGTGATTATGTATGCCACGTCGTACGATAGCTGTCCACCAATCACAAGAGCCATCCACTGAAGTCTTGTGAAATTTTGGAACTTACACTTGGCATTTTGCGTATAAACCTCCCTTTCAAAGAAAAGTTGCTAGCCGCTGCTTATACACGCCATGTTGTTTCGATAAGTGTGGTCAAGATTTTTATGTTTGTGTGTGTGCGTATTGTTGTCTAATTATGTGTCCAAATGTAACAAATATATTATTATCTAACAAAATGAGGTATCATCAATACAATCATCTTTACATGAACAACCTAGTCGTGGTCATCAGTAATTAAGCAAAAACCATCACTGGAAATCGTGAGATATATATGTACAGAGCAAGATGGAGAAAAGAAATGAAAAGAATAAACAAAGGATAAAAAAAATTAAGTATTAATCATTAATTTGAATGAAATAAATAAGGAGGGAACTTTAATTAAAATAAATAGTAGCGTAAATTAAAGTCATCAATTTATAGATAACTGAATGCCAAAGTATTTAAAATTGCCATAGCAAAATGAAAATTATAAATTAAGAAGAAATATTAACACCAAATTTAAATTAAATCAAATCGAGTAATAATAATGAACATTAAAATGATCTATAACGGAATCCAACGGAACTTCTTTTGAAATAATTACTTTTTAGTTTACTGAAAGTCAAACACATAAAAATAATTTTGACGTTTGCATGGTTTCAAAGTTCTATATTAATCTAGAATGGTTGTTGATTAATAGTGAAAGAGAGCTGTTTTAAAAATGTGTTTTCTTTCTCTATATCTTTAAACAAAGTCTATTTAAAAAAAAGTCTTCAAAAATATTTGTTGTGAAAAGAGAGTGAGATGTCAAGTAACACAAGGTTAAATTCTAATGCAAACGTTTTACAATAAAGATTTCTAACTCTAAGTAATTCCTAATGCATTCTTTTCATCGATGATTCATAAGCAAAATATAAATTATCGAAAAACTGAAAAGTAAAATCAGAAGGACAATAATAGCATTTTTTTACTAAATAACTATCTAATGACATTGATTGTAGAAGAAAACTTCAACCAATTATAAAATACAACACTTTTTTTGTAGTGCATTTATTTAAAAAACTATAATTATTTTTGTTAGTAAGTTTAAAAAACAATAACTCAGACTGTTTTTAGATTAATCATTTTGGTGTAAGATTCCAAAACGTGTATTTTCTCTTTTAGATTAATCAATTTTGGGAACATTGAAGTTCTACCGTAAATGAACAATTCTCAATCCATTCTTTACACTGATATCTCAACTTACAATTAAACATTTCCAAATATAATTAAAAATAATTTTTAATTTATATTCGCATTTCTCAAAGATTTGACGTATTTTTCTGTTTTCTTTTCCAGAATTACGAATCTCGGTGAAACATTTAACGTATTTTCGTCATTAATTTAAAATCTCTGTTTTCAAAAATTACTTTCATGCCCTTCAAAGTTATAATCCATTCCTTTAATTTCATTTTCAAATCTTGATTAAACATTTGCAAATAACATAAGCTGTTGTACAGAAGGGGAAAAAAGCACAAAAATAGTTTAATTTAGAGAGTTCTCGGATTCCGTTTTCATTTGCAGGGAAATTTGATCTTTTATTTTGCAGGCGTAGCGAGAAAATGAGCGTTAATCTGTAAGACCGAGGTAGAAAACATCAAAAAAGACTTGGTAAATTGCTGAAGGTAAAGGAAAAAGTAAAACATATGATGAAGAGGCGGGGGCATAAAACTAATATACTTCGCCGCTATTTGAAGCTGTACGGAGGAACGAGTTTAACATAAGTTCTTTTGTGAACAAATTTAGGACACAGCTGAGAGCTTTTGCTGGTGTGTTTTATTTTATTTCCGAGAGCTTAAGTAACAAGAAAACAGATTTGCATAAAGAAGTCTTTCAGTAAGAAGTCTATTGGATGCGTGCTGGGCTTATATTCCAAAAGTTGGCGTCAAAGAAACCAAACATTTGGTGGATGACAATAAATCTTTTTTCCGTAAATTTTTCTAGATCACCGAGTAGTAAATTTTGTCACAGTAAAAGTGTTGTAAGGGAAAGACTGGTAATAAAACAAAAGAAAAATTATTGCACGTGTTAAATACCATGACTGAAATTACAGGATTAATTAACATTTGGTTGAGCAACAAATTAATCAAACTATACGCTTAATTTTAGTATATGTGAACCAATCCCAACACGTGAGCTTACATCATATGAAAATGAATATTAAAAAGCTAATAGAAGAAATTCAAGAGGTATATTTCTTTTAAATAAATAAAAATTTATCTTTTAAATAAACAAAAATATATCTTTTGGAAAATACCAGTTAGAATTTTTAAGATAAAAATGTACTTGATTTATTATACTTGTTTATATTTCAGTTGTTTTTGTTGAGGAAAGTTACGTTAATGAGTAGAAAGGTACGTGCCGGATCTATCCGCGTCCTTTCCTTAATCCTCTCGGGGAATCTTTGGTCTATTAAATGAAGTTTATTCACAACCAACCCTCTAAAGAAGAAACCCCGATTATTCAGATTAGGTTGGCTATATATATAGTGTAGGTTTTCAAGCTAGCAGGAGAGAGAAAGTGAGGAGATAAGAGATAGAGATTGCTACTGATCAGGTATTATACCATTTTATTGCGTATTTCAGAGATTTGATAGGTGAAAGGAATAAAGTGACGATTGGTCTCTAAAGTTTATTTACTGATCAGATAATTGGGATGGTAGAATTGATCCTGAAATAATATGGTAGATATTTAAAGTATTCTCATAACTCGCACATCTCGTTATTGATCCACATATTGCTTAGATTGAGAACATCTCTTCTCGTAGAAATTACTTGAATTGTGTTGTTAAATTATGATCAATAAATAGATTAATTATTTGATATGGCTAGCCATCCTTCCCTTTCTCCCACAGCTCTAAGCGGGACTGAGAGAACATATCAGTACTTACAGGTATACAGCCATAAAACTACTCAATTTTTTTTAAAAAATCACAAAATTTTACTTCAGTTATTAAATTCTATAAAGCTTTTCTAATTTAGTTTTAACACATTTGTTTAATATTTTATATTTCTTAAATAAGAATAAGCATATTAAATAAATCTTACAAGCAAAAAACAAATCCAAGAAAAGTAAAATTACTCTTGATTGCGTTATTTGCAATGTAATTTTAACTATGTTTTTCCCCTTAGAATTATTTAAAACGTTAGTTACATATTCCTTAAATGTTAAATAAGAATAAATTTCCTTAATATACTTATCAGGCATAAAAAAAAGGATTTATTGCGAAAAATAGTTTGACATAATAAATATCAATAATAGAACTGACGAATTTAGACAAAAAAAAATTGCATGGTTATCCAGAAAATGAAAATCCGTTTTGTATACAAAATTAGAAACACAATATTTATTGGGAAAACATTTCTGTTACATACTTTGACGCTTCCTTTCCTTTTCTACATTATTATATCCAACATTTTAGCAATAGTAGTATATGTTCACAAGATTCAGCATTAACGTTATACATATCTGCCGCCAATAAAATAAGTCTGGTGTTCACTGCATTCAGACAAAAGACCAATATTCCAGACCTTGATTTTTGTAATTATCATCTATTCCTTAAGCTGAGGGAAAATATGGCAAGGATTCAGTGCAGTAAACGTTTTAGAAGTGATGAAAAGTTGGAGAATGCTGATATAACAGCCCGGTTGCAGAAGAGTATTACATGGAAATTATGAACATCATCAGCAAATGCGACTAATGTTTAAATTTAGGAAGTGATTATGTAGAGAAGTCAAAGAAGCTTCAAATTATATAGCATATTTGGATTTATTTTCAATAAATATTGTGTTTTTCATTTTGTATAACTATGTGGTCTTTATTTTAAAGTCTGTACATTCGTTTTGACCGAAAAATTACAAAAACAATCAAAAAAAATGAACATATTAAATTACCATTTATTTTCATGTTAAGATCGAATACCATAGTTAGACAGTGAACATTTTGTAAAATTTCAATATTTATTTATGAGCATGAGATATTAAAATAAATTTAATATCACTGAAACAGTTTTGAGGAGAAAATCATTTCGTGAGAGAATATCTACACAATTTAATCATTTCTAGAGCAAGGTTCATTCACAGAGCAATCACCGCAGTATTATAGTTACTTCCTCTTCAAACTCAAGAGAGACTCTTGACATTTAGAAACATCGATATGAAATAATAAGAGTCTGAATAGTAAGAGACTTCAAATTCTCATTTATAAATTTGAATAGAATCTTCATTTGAGAAAATCTAGAGATTAACATTTTTTTAAAATTATTCCTTGTTTCAAAAGGGAATGATGAACTGTCAGAACTAAAGTATTACACTATATATCAGAGTTTCACAAGCTATGAGGCGCGCCCCTCTTGGGGATGTAATAATTCTAAGTGGCGGGCGCGAGCATATCAAAAAGTCAAAAATAAAATATTATCAAATTACTGAAAGGAAGCAAAACAAAATACATTCTGACACAATAAAAACTATAATTAACATTTGCACTGATATAACATACTTATAAATGTATCAGTACAGCAGAATGTAAGGATTAATCCATCAATTCTAAGTTCAGAACTCGTTTAATTATTAATAGTGACCCCGTAGGCTTGTAATGTAAAAAGTTTAATCCTTATCTTGATAATTTGTACGGTTTATAATTAAAGTCATATTGCCACTTTAATTCGTCAAAGTACATTATTATTGCATTCAATGCATTGCTATTGTATGGGGGCACAATCAAAGTATGATTTAAAATTGGTCGTCAATATTGAATGTTTGAGAAGCACTGGTATAATATTCAAGCTGTTTCTAATTAATTTTTAAAAACAACACTATAAAGAAGACAATTCTAAAATTATTATAATATCGTTTGAATCGTTTTAAGTTAATATTTTTAATATTTCACTTGCAAATTTATATTTGTAATTAGTTATATGTGTTATTTATAATATTTATTCATTTCTCGTTATAATTAAGTTACAGAAAATTATTTTAACCATTATAAAATCATCACTACTTCGATATTTTTATGAAATATATATATAAAATTCCAGGAAGTGAATTTTTTTCATCACATGTATGTTGAATGGTAGAGGGAGAGACAGATATTAAAAAGGAAAAACAAGTTCTAAATTAGTTTTTAGTAGCTTTGCATTTTGAAAATATCTTTGTGATAATTATCTTTTAATTTTGTGAATGGCTTTACATTTTTCCAAGGGTATTCAGCATTTGAACATAATTTAACTAAATCTGAAATGTCATGAGGTATGAAAACACTAATTTTGTTTAAAATTAAATGAATAAGGCATGAGATATTTTTCCCATTAGAGAACATTAGTTGTATTTTCACATCAAATCAGAGATTCTCAAGCTGTGATAAGCGCCGCCTAGGGGAGCGTAATAATTCTACGCGGGGGTGGGAGCATATCGAAAATTCAAAAATTAAATTTAAATTTAAAAAAGTAATTTATTGAAAGGAAGCAAAGCAAATTATATTGTAACATAATAAAAAAAATACGCGTTGCATATTTATTGCAATCTGTTCCAATTTAAAAATTTGGAAAAAAAAGTAACACAATTTCCTGTTACGTAAAACTTAAAATCTCTATAACTTTAAAGTAACATATACAAAGTTTAATACTTATCTATGATATTTTTTAAGGTTTATAATTATGGATTCATTGTACCTTCAGCTTCAAAGTACATCTTTAGTGCATTCTATACATTGCTATTACATCGGGGGGGGACAAAAATTATGATTGAAAATTGGGTCGCCAATATTGAAAGTTTGAGAAGCACTGCATTAACTAATTCCTCTCCAAACACGAATCATTTTTAAGTCACTAATCCATTCATTAATTGTTATGATTTATATATATGATTATTTTAAATCAGGAAAGTTTTATCAATGTGAAATATATGTAGAATCTACTGATTGTATTTTGAGAGTCTTCCTCCACACAAACAAATCTATCCAGAAAATATATGAAATTACAACGGGTCAATCAAAAAGAAACAACTGATTTCAAAACATCAGTTTCTAGTACTTTTTAATCCAAACATGAATTGGTAGAAAGGAAAATATCGAGTTTCGTGTTGTTGTCGACAGAAAATGCTGATGCTCATTCTTCCCTCACCGTTTCAATGTTTGTCAAGATGGCGATTACGCAACAAAGATTGTTTTGCGTTCTATTCTTCGCGTAGCATGAAACTAATGATTGCTCAGCGTGATTTTCATTGACAATATTTTGGTGAGAATCTCCCATGGCTCAGAGCACTAGGCGATAACACAAACAATTCTAAGACATGACTTATCTGAGTAGAGCAGTGCTTCTCAAACTTTTAGTATTTGCGCGATCCAACATTAATTCAAAATTTTTATCGCCCCCCTCCATACAATAACAAAGTATTGAATTCGATAATACTATACATTTACACTAAAAGTACAATACGATTTTAACCTCAGATGTGCTATTGGTTATAACAAAGTCTCGCTCAACCAAAGTATTTATTGCCCCAAGACGTATATTTACGTCTTTCCAAAACTACGGTCTTTTCAGTGCACTGCTATCAATAAAATTATTTCAAAGGTTTTGTAATGTTACAAAATGACCTTGACGGTGTTTGTGCAGAGGATTTTCTTCTTTTTATTCCTTATCTCCCCTCCCTCAATACATTCCATTTGTGTGCCTACGAGGAAAATGGTGGCATTGGGTAGCAAATTGCGTAACTTTTAATCAGCAGTTAAGGGATTAATTATAAACCGTACAAATTATCAAGAGAAGTGTCAATATTTGTATATAATTTTTATATGACAAGACCATGGGGTAACTGGTAATTATTAAAATTGTTCCTAACTTAGGATTATTAAACTGATTATGAAATACATTTTGCAGCACTGATTCAATTATGTGTGCATTATATCAGTATAAATGTGTATTTATGTTTTATTATATCAGAATGTATTTAATTCTTTAATTTTCAAAAATTTGATATTTTTTAAAGCAATCTTTTGTTTACGACTTTTTAATATGCTTGTATCTCCTTCGTAGAGTTATCACGCCTTCCCTAGTGGGGCGCACCCCACAGTTTGACAAATGCTGTAGTAAAGGGAAATCTCGTACGTCCTATGAAGATGAGAAACGCATACGAAAGCGACAGAGTTTCAAGTTTAGTCTACAAAAGTCCCCTTTTCGTACCAATAAGGAACTCAGCAATCGTACTACTACACCTTCCTAGTGTATTCCAAGGAGACATTTGTTTTCGACACGATACAGGATTCAATTGTTGCAAGCTCTTCATATAGGTGACAATAATTTTTCTCAGCAATAAATACTTTATACTACCTGATGATTCAGTTAATCATTAGCCCAAGGTTCAGCAATGGCACGTTAGCCATATGAGGCACGCGGAACAGTTCTCGCTGCACTCTACACTCTACAATCTCGTCAATTTTTGAGTGGATGGAAGTTGATAAATTTGTAATGAACCTTGTTTGACAAACATCTTCAGAATTATGGACATTTACGAAATTAATAAAAAATCTTAAAGCGATGACTCTATAGATAAATCTACAGATATTTTGTAAATTATTGAATGCCATTGCATGAGATATTTAAATGTTTGAAGAGAAAAAATTACATATGTTATGCTTCCCGCTTTTGGTTCTATATATCTAAGAAAAAATTCGAGTCCACAAAAAAATTGTTTAACAACTGAATGCTCAGAGTCGTGTCAAATTTAAAGTCACACATATACCTCTGATTTTGGATATGAAAGTAGAGCGATGCAAGTACTAAGTTGTAATAAAAATTTTATTTATTTCTTTATTTAAGTATTATGAAAAGAAATGCTTATATTTTATGTCGTCTGTTTCTTTTTTTTTAATAATTATGTTTAAAAATTCATAATATATGTACAGTTTTATTTTTTTTTTATTCTTGTTGAAGATATAGTTATATTTTATGGCGTTATTTTTATGTCAAGAAATATCTTTAAAGATGCATAATCAATATGTAAATATCTATATTATTGCCCTCTATTCTCTAACTTTGCATGCATTATTGCAAGAGTCGATTATTTCAAAAAGGTCCTACTGTGTGGCACGCTGAATCCTATTGGTAGATTGGTTTGGCACTCCCCAGCTAAAAGATTACTGACCCCTGCATTAGCCTTTAAGACGTCTGAACCTCTCGGTGAGCATTTTCTTCTTTTTATGGTGTATAAAAAATTGTGCTTTGTGTCACCCGTTCCAGATACGTTAGCAAAACCAAAGAGAAGCATAATAGCGGTCATTGAAGCTTTGGATGCAAACATTGGGATGAGTTTGACTTTGAATTTTCTGATTAGAATACAAAACTAAATTTAAGGTTTTATAGTCAATAACTTTAAAAAAGTACACATTTCAAATTAAAACTTTCTTTTTTGAAACACCCTTAGTAATGGTTATTTGGCATGCAGTTTATAATGCAACTTTAAATGAATTTTTTTTATGATGAATAAAATTATAACATACATCCTGAAGTATATCTAAAACAGAAGGTAGTACCTCTAATAAGAATTGTTTTGGAATTAGTCACTTGCTTATTAAAAATAAACGTATCACTGATAAATTGATTTTATTAGAACGCTATGTAATGAAGCGCATAAGATATGACACAAAATAATTTAAGTTATATATATTGCAATTAAATGAACAAATTATATGGTAAATATCATTCAAAATATTCATTTTTCAGTTAAATATAGGATGAAAATGAAATGATAGCTAAAATGTGGAAGTGAAAGTAGAGGTTGCTCAGCCAAACACGAACCATAATATAATGCGGAATCGAAAGGGTATTATGGAGGTTCTAAAGCGGTGGTCCCCAACCCCCGGGCCACGAACCGGGACCGGTTCGGGGATCAAATACTACTGGTTGCAAAATGAATATTGAATTGTTTCCATTTCATTCACTATAGTGTATTTTTTTCGGGTTTGTGTGACATTTTTAGGAAATCCTTTTATATTATATGGTAAATCACTTTATTTTCATTTTTTGGTGAGGCTGTACTTTATTCTGAAGGTTGTTTAAATAAAATTGAATTAAAATTGTTAAATCAAAACATTCTAAAATAAAAAATAATCAATGTCTCACTTTCAGCCGGGTTCGGTAAAACTATCAAACGTTGACCGGTCTGCGGCGTTAAAAATGTTGGGAGTGGAAGCTGCTTTAGAGGACTTGTTCATGGTTATAAAAGGAGACACAAAAAATATGCATATTTAAAGGGAGGATCTTTATTAAGTAAACATTAAAGAAATTCTTAAAATAAGCGTCAAACATTTGCGAAAGCTGGTATAGTATCTTTGATGGAAATGATCTCGTACACGCTTAAAGATGTAAGGATTTTACGGTCATCAGCTGGGATTCAAACTCTGGCGACAAGTGGTGATTGAGAGATTATCTCGTTTGCAGCTTTCTTTAGCTGTTACCAGATTAAGAGTACAGGTAATACACATCAAGTGATCTAGGAATCCAAGTCATCTGACCGTCTGTAGTGCAATGTGATATACATATAGTTTCTTGCATTGCTCTCAATATTACCTAGTTCTCGGTCGAGTTGGAATCATATAGTCATTCTCTAATTATGGGCACCGATTATAAAAATTCTTGAAACACCTAATAGGTCCATTAACTAATTTATTGTTTATTATCGACACATTTTGTATACTAAAGAACTTGGTGATAGACCCCGTAAATGTATTCCTTGGTCAAGAAACAAGGATAATACCTGCGCTGAACCCAATTCTAAAAACTTCCTAATCACGTCAATGAAAGGGCTTAGATCCTTGACAGATTCAACATGTATAACTACCTCTTTAAAGTGGGTCTTTAGGGACTCCAGGTTTTAAACACATGACTTGACAAAAAAAACATTAATTATGAGTTTGTTTGCTCACAAATACCGCGGCTACAGAACTTACTGGAATACGAGTTTTCTCTGTTACGGTGGTCTGTTAAAGGTCCATTAGTTTGTCATAGATTATTTCTATTCACTCATTCGTGTGGAACCATTCTTGTTGAACTCCTGTACATGTCCCATGTGGTTTGCAGGAGTTGTTACTGTTGTGAATAATAAGGGGACACAGTACGATTCAAGTGACAAAAATCAGTTAAAAAATAAATCTAATGTTTTAAGCCTAAATTATTCTGTATACACTTTTCTATAACCTCCCCAATATTTAAGAGCTTTAAACTTAGGAAGAAACCACAGATTAAATATAGCTTTTATGTTCGCTTTTATTCACATCCCTATGACAAATCAAAATTTTAAACCTACTTATCTCAGAAAGATAAAATAACTAGTTTGTCTTCATTTAAAATGCTAAGGCTTTTTTTCTATTGCACCTAATGCTTTGAATTTTTTTAACCTATTGCTAATAATACATGTTACAAAAGTTGGTATGCATTCTTGAATCAAAACAATACTTACTTTTTTAAAGTAATTGAACTCAGAATTTATACACATTTTAAGGAATTTTCAATAAGCATTCATAAAAATAACTATTGTACCAATCATGTCATCGTAAAAACCATATCAACTTTTATTTTACATTATTTGATGTACTTGTAAATCAAATTTCATGCGTGTACTTAAAATTTGTAGGAGAAGTAGCATTTTAAAATATCTTCACAAATTTTAAGTTTTTTCCATTAAAATTTAAATGGCTAACTTTTTATGAAGTTTTGAGAAAAAAATCTATTTTACATAGTATACACACATAGGAGAGGTAAACACAAAATTTAAAATATTCTTAAATTAAAAATTTTTGCGTAAGTCGGTCCATGTCCCCTTAAATATGACATCATATGTGAATGTTTTCTGTTTTCCTGTTCGCAATTAAGACATATGCTTAAAATTACAATTCAAGCATGTGTCACATTATGAGTACAATTTGCACTCATGTAATTCTTAATTAATGTCAATAAATTCATCACAACTAAAGCTTAATTTATACCAAACAAAACATATTAACTTATTTTTGAATTTATAAATAAAGAAAAAAAAGCATTCTGAAAACTTTTTGTGTTTTCATGTTTTATATAATTCTTTATTGACATTTAAAATGAAACATGATGCTAGAATTATATTATTTTAGATATTCAACATGGAAGCATTTAAATATTTCATGAGCTGCATCATTAATGAATTATTCAATATTTAATAGAATTCCTCAAAAAATCACTCCCTTTTCACAAATCCGTGAAAATTGACACATTTGGTATCATTTCTAATAAAATATCAAAAACCCAAATGAATGCGAGATTTATGAAGAGGGAGAGAGAGAGAGAAAAATCTTCATTCAAAATATATGAATAATATCTTAAATGTAACTAAATTCCAAAAATAAAACAAAAGATGAAATCCAACTAATGTATAACAAAGCATATTGCATTTATTAGACTTCAGACAAAACATTTCTTCTCATTTGCAAATAAATTTCACAGCTAGTGACAGAAAACTAGACAGTTTGCTCAGAGATTCCTCAAACCAATGCGCATTAAATATTCCAAGAACCGCAGCTCTTTCTGCAGAGATTTAATTAGTTGTGTTGTTATGTTGCTATTTCTCCCAACAAATTGAATAGATTGCGGATATATCCTCCACAATCTCTGCTGAACCTTGGTATTTCCTTTTTCCGACGATAGATTTTTAACTTATTTGATCCTTTTATCTGGTTCGGGAGAAATCAGGAATTTTCGAATTGTTGGAAAGCTCTTTTAAATTACGGAAGGAAAAAATATGCTGCTAGTTTATTATTGAAGTTTTATGGATTTAAATGTCTTAAAATTATTTGTGTGTGAAGTTTTATGCACTTCTAAATATAACAATCAAAATGATGAGTGCATTCGTGACAGCTAAATAATTTTACCAAAGCAAAAGATTTCATTGTACTAGAATTAGTTTTACCCCTTAAAATGTTTGTTAGAATTTTTATCCCACATTAAAACCTTTATTTTTTTAAAAAATTTTAATACATAATTATAATAAAAATCTAGTTTTGAAAAGAACCTTTAATGTTGTTGAAAATTGCAGTGGTGTTAAATATCATTTTTAAATATCAAACGAATTGCAGTGTGGTTAAATATCAAGAGAAGGTACAAATAAAGTAGTTTTTATTAAAAAAAATATTTTAAAATTCATAAGTAGATTACAGATATGTAGCGTCTACATAAGCCAGTAACAGCTACCAGACAGAGGTGATCACTTTTGTCTAGTGGTCATGTTACTGGGCTTCGGATCAATAGATACCAGATAAGCGCCACTTCATTGGCGGCCTTGACAGTGATCTAAGAAGAACGCAACCTCCGCACAGCCATTTTCCCATCGCATGAGCAAACATAAGCCGTCAGACTCACTTGACACAGCAAACAAAGTCGTCAAACTAACTTGACGCAACAGCAACTCACACGCTTATCATAACAAATATATCGTCCGTTCATGATCTATAGACTCACTGGTGGGGGAGTACTGTAGCATCTACATAAGCCAGTAATAGGCTTCGGACAGGGGTGATCACTTTTGTTTAGTGATATGTAACGTGCTTACGAATTCATAGGTCGTGGATTCTGTCCTACCCGATAAGATCCACTTCAGATACATGAATATGCAGTTAGAGAGTTTACAGTTATTTAACATGTAACGGGTACTATTCGGGTTCTTCTAACAATCCGTTTACGGAAACTATTCTTTAACTGTGTTTTTAGTTTAAGAACCGCTTTCCGTAGAGAAGACTTGATTTTATGCAAATGTAAATACTATTTAAACCCTAATGTTGGGATGTGTGAGTTAATCGTGAAATCTAGGAATAGTTGAAAATGAATTATGACTGGGAAGTCACGTGCCTTGAAATTAATATTCATCTTAGAATCCACCTGGAGTTGTGAATGGTAATAGCATTGGAGCTGTTACCGAGCTATCGTGGTTCGAGAAAGACTGTTTTTAGGAACTCAAATCATTTTAAATACTCTTGTAAGTCTTATTATTATATATTTATTGTGAACATTTATAAATTACCGTGCATCACAAAGTATCACAGGGGGCTTACAGAAGTAAGCATGAAGCACAAAATACAGAGGAAGAAGGAATTTAAAAGTCATGAAGGATTACAATACAAATATCCATGCCTTCTCCGAGATTCAAACCCAGGCCCTATGGTGTCAGCGCCACTAACCACTATATCGGATGGATATAAGGTCAATCTTATAATTTTGATTAAGAATGTGTTTAATATTGCACCCAGGGTAAAATAATAAAGTTATAAATCATTAATAAAGTGTTCAATATAAAATAAAAGTATCTATTTTTATTATCATATCTGTTTCTTCCCCGAACCCTCTTACACATGCGACATCCGGGTCTTGCAAATAGATCTTTCTCATTTTATTCTAAAAACCTACTTAGATTTAATAATTTGCAAGTTTGCACAATTTAAGCATTGTCTTTGCAGTAGTAAGTAAGGAATTTTTTGCAGGTAATTTTAAGCACTGTACAAAAATACTTGAGCATTTTCCATCGCATTAAGGGTGTTCACCCATGAGATGGGTTAAAAAAATCCAAAAAAAAATCCATAAATTGCTTTTTTAACATGTCTAGAATACGGTGGTAAAGTGATTTTTTTAAAATTCAAACTCCTTATAAAGAAGCAAATGTTAGAAAAGCAGCTGTTCGGAGCGCTGAGTTGGCAATCGAAGGCTGGGCCTATTGTGTACAGTCGGCTTTATACCATTGGACCTTCTTTGCAAATATGCGTTCATACAAGTTTGTAGAGGTTTAATAGGAAATATCTACATAGTTATATGTATAGTTATAGTATAGTTATTGAATATTTCGTCAAACTTGTTTTAGTCTTCAGCACCAAACATCGCCGATTGATGGTAAATTAAGATTTCGATAGTTTTAATCTTACTTTTGAAACTTTAAAAACGTTTTTCTCGAAACTGTGTTTTTCAAACTTTCCTCCATCATATCTCAAGAACGGTTTCACCGAATGACTTCAAATATTTATAGCGTTTACATAGGGTAGCACATATATACGCTCCAAATGGCCTACGATCATTCCAAATTCAAATTATTTCTATTTTTTATAACAAAAACATAACAAAAAAACTCATGAAATTCGAAACCTTTTCTTCAGAGGTTCACCAAAAATCCAATTTTAGATATTTTTAATTGAGTATAGTCCATTCTGTGCATTTAAGCTTTTAGATTAAAAAGCCGTTAGTTTTTTTTATAATTTCAGATAAGCCAATTTGCCGGGATCGTGAAGGAAGTGAGCGTTCATTTATTCGAGGCGGGTGTGTTCATAGCGCTACAACTTCCGTTCTATTGGATATTTTTGGCTAGACATTTATACATACTCTTAAAATACGTATAAATAAATGATAAAAAAAACTTAAAGTTCTACCTTTTTACTAATCGTCAAAAAAAATTCTCTAAAAATGCTTAAAAACAGGCCGTCACATGGGTGAACCACCTTAAGCACACAGTGTTTCAAATTTTGTTTTACATGAAAGATTATACAGAAAGGTATGCACACCATTGACTAACTTTTGGTGTAACAAGAAAAAATGAAGAGCTATGAATTGAAAAAAATAACTCTATATATCAATATATTTTTTGAAAAATCGAATAGCTTCAGACCTACAATAAGAAATAATTGTTAAGAAACAAAATCAATAAAATATTTAGTGATTTTTCAATTTCTACTTTGACATACACATTTTATGAATAATAATCATTTACTTAATTGTCATAAAGCAAAGCAAAATATAAATATAGTGATACAGTATAGGCCAAAAATAAGATAGTCTCAGCAGAATAATTGCAAACTCTTAGCTTTGGAATCTAACATTATAGGGTAAAATATTGTTTTAAGGCCATCAACTTTCAACCAACAGGGGTATATTTACATGTACCCTTGAAATGCAAGAAAGCGAAAATAGTGTAAGAAAAATAATCCATAAATACTAAAGGCAATCATAATATTAGAAGATTACTAAAACTACAAAACCTAATTTATCAAATTCAAATACTAAAAAAAATAAATCTGTATGTCAAAGTCAGTTTTAAAAAAACGATATAACAGTAAATAAAATACATCAAGATTGAGAATTTCGCAGTAACAGTGCAAGAAACGCACGTAAGGAAAAATTGATAAAGTGTTAAAATTACATTCGGAACCATGGTTTTGCAAAAGCGTACAAATGAATATTCTTTTAAACATTTAATGTCACTTAGATTATAATACACGAATAAAATTGTCTTAAGAAAATTATTACAATAAAAATATATTTTAAAGTGGTTTTTGGCTAATACCTTTTTTCAAAACTTTCTCCTTTTATGAAAAATGCTTCTATATTAATAATATTTTGCTTATATGTAGCTAAAACTTCTCCAAAGGGTGTGAACTATGACTTTTGAAGAGTTCGCATACTTTTCAGTGTTACTATCAAATGAAATAATTTTATCAGTGTTTTTCTGTTAAAATTTCTCCACTCTGATGTATCAAAATATGGATAAATCCCCTTCTAAATTATATATTTCAAAAATCCTAGTTCAGTCTCTGTACAGAGGTCAGAGCTATATATAGGCAAAATATTATTATTACATAAGCGTTTTCCATAATGAAGAATATTCGGAAAACAAATAATTCCATGTTCATTTTTTACCAAAAAATACGTGCAATTTCAAACGTGTATTCTGATCTTAGTGACCCTAAATATTAAAAAAAAAATATTCGTTTGCACGCATTTGAAAAATCCTGATTCCGAACGTAGTCGGATACCTTAAATTTAAATTACATATAAGGAAGAAGGAAAACTAATATATGTTAAAAATTCTTATTTTAAATAAACAGCTGGTTTTATTTCAAAGCTCGCACAGAACAGCCAAATGAAATTGATTTTGAAATCATTAACATTGTATTATTATTTTTAACATTATTATAACTATTATATCGGTTTCTGTAATATTAATTTAAACTCACTCAAAAATAATACTTATTTCCCAACTCAATCACGTGAACTGAAAGTAATATATCACCAATTTTGTATTCATCTAAAAAAATCGTCAATTTAGCCAAGGGTTTTCCATATTCCTTTTTTTTTTTTGTCTCACGTGCTTGAACAATTCCTTTACTGGAATGCAATTTTTCTTTTCTGAAGCATTTAATCGATAAAATTACGTACGATAACCATGCAGAGCACCTGCTTTTCTTTGTACAAATTCCGGAGCAACTCCTTTAGTCGTTCCGCATTTCCGAAACGCGGAAATGATGCGTTCATAAAATGAAAATATGCTGTTAATTATATCGGGAAAGTTTCAAATTTGGGCCATCGGTAATTATTGCTCTCCGTGATAATTATTGGTCTCCTTGGAACATCAATCTCGGTAAATGGGGCATAAACTAAATATTATGAAAATTTCTTTTGCACTGAGAAACGTTAATTTATTATGCGAGCTCCCCTGTTTTTTTAGCTTCTACGCACTTAAATACATGTTCGACTACCGAGAATATTTTGATGGATGGAAATTTTTACTGTGAAATTATAGTGATAGAAGAAACTATTTGAACGCATATTTAAGGTGTGAAAGTGAGATAATAATAAGAATTCACAAAACGTTTTAGATAACGCTTTTTAAGATCACATTAATTTAAAGTTTAATATGAAATGTCTCTAAGTGTCTTGAGTTTAAAAACTATTTAAAAGTAAAAATTGAGCCCATTGCTGAAATATTCAGAAGATTATTCATACATACATATTATATATAAATGAATGATCTTTCAAATATAATATTTCTTGCTTTGCTTATCACCTTAACTGCCGAATAAAAGTTACGCAATTTGCTCCCAATGCCACCGTTTTTCGTATAGGTGTGATTATGCGGTGTATTTGAATGAAAAAGAAAGACAGAAATAAGCACATTTTTTTACGAAATAAGTAAATCCTTCATAAGCACTGTGAGGATCAAGTTATTGCATTCCACAGCCTTAGGAATAGATTTACTGGTAACAGCGCTAGAAGAGCCGTATTTTGGAAGGACGGATATATCTGTTGGGTCACATAACAAGACGGATCATCGGTTGATCAAGACGGATATTTACGCCGGTGGTACTTAAGTTGTTGATTAGATTTACGAAAATTTAGTATTATATTACAAATCACTTATATTTATATGTAATAATTGACTATTTAAATTTTGTCTCGTGGGATTTTATTTAGTTTATGAGGGTCTTGCGCTCTCCAAGGTATAGCGTGACAATTAATTTTTGCAAATTAAGGTACATTATTCAAAAATAAGTCTAATATATAAATGAATTAGGTAAATAAAAAGAATACTAGAAAATTTAAAAATACATATAATTCTTAGAAACGAAGATTTGCAATTTTGAAATTTATGAATAAATATTTTCTGAGATAATTAATGGTTTTTAAATGTTTATTGAATATTCTAATACTATTTATTCTAATACTATGTCTATCGAATATTCTTCTTTCAAAAATATATTTGTAACAATTTATTTGAAATATTTTCATTTATTATAAAGATATTTCTTACTTCAAGAATTTTAATTCAAGCCTAATATGTGTATGTGCTCAAAGACTATATATATGTGTGTATTATATATTTAAATTTCATACGATTCCTTATGATTTTATGTCTTTAGGAAAATCTTTGGCTGAAGGAAAAATACTTTAATCAGATTTTATTATCTTTTAATGAATTATTTCGAGATATTTAATGCATTATTTTTTATTGATATTTATGAACTTTATTATAAGATTATGGATTAATAAACATAATACTTACATCAAGTGTGCGTTACAATTTTCTCTTGCATTTTATTGCCAGTTTGGATGTGAATTGGAAAATAGCTTCGTAAACTAATTAAGACACCATCAAAATATATATATTGGGTATTTGTATCTCCCTTTTTCTAGAAAATTACTCAGTTTTCTTTCCTTTCTAAAAGATATTCATTTACATACTGACAAGCCTATTCTCTAAGGATTGCTTTCTTATCGAAACTATCAATTTTTATTACCTTGATGAGAAATAGAATTATTTGTCTTCCCAAGATCAATGAAAAAATATAATTTATATTAAATCAACTCAGAAATTTTTTGTCCGTGATTAAAAAATAAATTTAATTTTAGATTTACATTAGATATATTGCATTATAATTTTTTTTTTATTTAAGAATAAATACATTAATTTATGATACTCCCCCCCCCCCATTGAATAAAAAAATGGCCAAAAGCTTTCTAAATGAAAATTGATTAGTACAGCGCTAACCGATAAAATATGAAGTATAGTTTTATTTAAAAAAAATATTTAATAATATATGCAAGGTAAATTCTATTTATTGTAGAGTACGAGAAAACTTATAAGAAGCCTAACTTTACCAATAAATGGTTCAATATATATTATGATACTTTTGAATCGATTGCTTGGAAGTTCAAACAGTATTCTAGAAATTAAATAGCTTGAATGTATAGTTGAAATTATAATAAGATTATACCCATTGAAATTTCGGAGATTTATGAGATTAAAATTTACAAAAGATGAAAGTCAATATGCTTTTAAAATTAGAGTCGTGGTTAGCAGAAATATTTTTTGAAATTGAAAAAAAATACGATATTTTAAATGAGTTTGTATGCTAATCTCTAGAACTGAAATCACGAATTATTTCGAAAAGTTAGAATTGTTAACGTCTAAGTAAAAATATTTGGGAAAAATTTTCTAACTATACATAAATTTTCTGTACTTAGGCATTAGTCCAAAATTGCCTATTGTCTTCCTTTATGATATTATGCATGCAATAACTTCAAAAATTTATTTGGAATATGTAAACAACGTTCAACTTTTGAAATCATTGCAAGTAATTATCCTTTTACAAGCTTTGGTGAATATATTAAGGAATGTACGATGACGCTGGTAATGTTGTCCTTAAATGAAAAATCTAAGCTAATAAAAATTTAGAATGCCTTTTTTTCAAAATTAGTCATGATAAAATTAATAAGTTGTTTTCAGTCAATATTTCAACAGGCGATATATTATTCTTACATCTTTATTTCCAGCTAATAACTTCCTAATAATAGTTTTCCTTTTTTTTATAACTACAACTAAAAATACACCAAATCTGATATACTGATAGTTCTAAGCATTTGTTTTAATAATCTAAAAAAATTCTCTTTCTTAAAAATATTTTTTTTTAAAAAAATGGAATATAAATTTAATTTTTTTAATTTTACTAAGAATTAATTAAATATAGTGCAGAAAGTGTTCGAATGTATTACTATGATAAGTTTGAGAATAAATGGCTTAGACCATAATCTTGGCGAAAAAGAGAAAAAAGGGGACAAAATACATCAACAATTCGTTATCTCTATTGGACTAGTATCTAATATGACAGAACATTAATTCACCAAATTGGCGATAAATAAAAGTGTTGAAAACAAGAGAATGCAATCGACTTGTTTAGAAGATAATCTACATAGTTTAACTGTATGTGATAAAAGCCCAGCAATGGTTATTTTTTTACCGGACCAAAATACAGTTAATAAAACTGAACACATCATAAAAGTTTGTAATTAATTAACTGTTTGTATTACCCTTCTAATTTCTAATTAAACTTTAGTATCATTAAATACTGTTTCATTTTATAAACCGTTATAGATTACGCATACTGGTACGAACATATATTTAGTTCATTATGTATATAAATGTTAATTATATATGTAAAGCTATTTTTATTTTGGTGCTAATTTGATGTCTGGGGGCTACGCACCAAGTTGTTGTTTACGTTCACCAAGATGGGTGATAACATTACAATATGGCTACCTTGATATTTTTATCGTCTGGCAATGTGATTTCCACATGGGGATAACGTGTATTAGAGTTAATTTCTATTGTTTTCCCGTGGCAACCCTGTTAATTTCAGACAATTTTAATCCGATTTCTTAGAAAATTTAATCATTTTTATTGCATTTGTTCTTCGATACAGCTGCTTCAGTCTTCTCATGTACTTTATGCTTTTTTCGAATATGGATATTTCTAACATCATTGGTGAGTACCAGGATATTTTTTTAAAAAAAAAAAAACCTCTGAGGCCTCAGCTTTTAATTAGTGCTGAAGATCTCGCGTTTAAACTTTATTTTAAAATTTAATAATGCATTTTTAAAAGTTTCTTGTTCGATGCAATTCATTACAGAAACTAGCAGTTTTTTGGAATATTGCAAGTTATCACAGTACTTTATATTCATTATCAATCTCAATATAATTTATGTAAATATTTTGTTTGCAATATGATATAAAAAATAAAATTATTATATGTAAATAATCATATAATATTCTATATTTTTTGTAAATGTTTTTATTATATTTATTTATAAATATTATTACATATTATGTTATTTATTTATAATTATTATGTTATATGAGTCTTGTTTTTTAATGTCACTACACATAATGATATTCATTATTGATTGATTTTGGCTACTTTCAATCTGTTCCTATATTCTTCATTTGAAATATATTTTCCTGTATTTCAAAACAGTTCTTCAAGATTTTTTTCATGACGATTTGTTATCTCTAGACCTCCAATCCATTCCAGCAACGACAAGCGCTGCTAGGCGTGATTCCTTTATCGCGTCAAGCAGTGCTTGGCGCGTAGCCTCCCGAAATTAAACTAGTTCCTTTATTTTTGGGGGGGGGGACTATCAACGCATTAAAAAAGGCCTCTTTTCCATTATTTTCACCTCATGAAAACATTCAAAATATATTCTCAAATATTTTAAATAAATTCTATACGAAATAAAAGTATACAAATTGACTATAAAAATAGATCGAAAGTATTTATTTTGATTTTGGAGGAATTTAGTAATTGTCCATTTCCTTAAAATAAAAATGGTAGTTGTTGAGTTTTGCATACGTTTCCTTAAATTTCGTCACTATGAATTTTCTTGTTACAGCCATTTTTTAAATGGTTAGCTTCGAAAGACATGTTTGTACTTTTAATTTGCGAGGCCAGAGTATACACACCCAGCCATATACACATATATGGAAGAAAACAAAAAATGATTAATAAAAGCAGAATACTAAAATTCAACAAAACTAAATAAGCATGTAAAAGTAAGCATGGACTACAAATACACAACATTATAAAATAGAGATCAGTAAAACAAAAAACTGTCGGAAAAGTGGAATTGAACTAGTTTGACCTTCCCCCACGAAAAAAAATAAAATGGGCAGAAACTTCCAAAAGTAAAGGAAGAAATGGTAACTGATTTAAGTTTAACGATATATCATAAATTCTTAAGGAAGGAATTATAAAATGTGTATGTTCACATTAGTTTTCAAAGAAATTGAATCTTTTGAAAAGATAGTAAAAAGCCCTGTTATTTGAGTAAACATTCAAAGTAAATGAAAACATTTCACTCATACCAACATGCCTAAACAGATGTACGCTAACGAAATTTGGTTGGTTTTAAGTTGGTTAGTTGACAAAATATAGAAATTTGTAAGTGTGGGTATGTTTAACATATGGTGTAGAAAGTGTACAGCTGTCAGAAAAGTGCTTCCCTCGTTATCTTCACCGCATTAACAAGCTGATTCTGGGACCCTAGTGTTGTGTAGTGGTTTTAAGTTAAAAAAACTACTTAACAAAATCAATGTATTTATAATGTATATATGTTTTTAATAAATTTATGGGAAATAAGGATTCAAACAGTATCGGAAGAATATTTTAATATTATTAAAATTCTCTATTTAGTGTGTAGTTAAATTATTATCAAAGTAAAAAAAAAATATTTCTATAAATTGATGTTGGAAAAATGTTTCTAAGCAGAAAATTTAATTATAGAAATAGAAGAATTTAATGATGTAAATCATATTTTATTATAAATAATATTAGCTACTTTATTGATAATTAGATGCAAGACGAAATTCAAAAAAATTAAAAATATTAAAGTTATTTTTTTAGCAAACTAAGGTATTCGGGGTAGAATATAATATTTAATCTAGATTCATTATTTCCACCAAAAACAATTAAACCATCAATATAATAGTAAAGAAAGTAAATTTCTTTATCAGTATTTGATCCTTTTCAAAATCATGTGAATAGAAGGTTGTCGGAAGCAACTACAAGCAGCATATTTTTGAAGTAGGTACTTAACCTGCTTAAAAAGATCTTGATTAAAGCTCTTATAAGTCAAGTTTAAAAAAATATTAAAATTCTCCATTTCTTATGAATTATATAAATTACATTTGACACACATCGGCGTAAGAACTCTAACTTTATGATCAACATCTACTAAGTTAAAATGATCCTCGAAATCAAACCCTTGCATAGAAAAATTAACTTGTCATTTTCATAAGTTTAACAATTTCTAAGCTTTTTCAAAATTGTTAAAGTCATAAGCTTCCTTGCTCTATGTCAGTTGTCTTCAAACTTTTTTTGATTCATGAAACCCTTAGAATTATAGTCTTTTTTTGGGGGGGGGAACTCCCCCATTACACAAAGAGAGGGAAATGATATATCTCTTAAAATAATATTGAAAGTAGATTAACATGTTATATAGGTATTTCATGTAAAGACAAATAAAGAAAAGTATTGTATGTTTATTTAAAAAAAACTATATAATGTTAATATAATTTACTCATCAATAATATTAATTTGTATTCCAGGTGTCACTTACACATACACTATAATTAGTTACTAGGATATGTGTTTGCATTTTCTTACACAAACTGTCTAAGTCTATTGAAAGCCTTTAAAGTAATCTGAGGATATCCCAGGAAATTTTTAACCCATAACCAAAATCTTCTCGTTTATATCTGCATTTAAAAAAGATTCTGATGATAGTTAAATCACTCGCCTTCTTCTAACAGTAATAAATCCTGATTTTGTTGAAAGGGATTATTAATCCAATCCATTAAAAATGTTAATCTATTTTGATTTTTCATTTTGACACGTGGAAGCCCTGGAAATGTCTCATGGAACCCCAGGGTTCCGTTGAACACAGTTTGAAGACCACTCTTCTCTATGTTTTTAGTTACAGTGGTATTTTAAGGAACCAATTAAAAAAATCCTTCCTGATTTCGTAATACACATATTGTCAGTGGGTGTTTAGCAACGTTCCATTAGAAAAAAGTATGAGGTTTCAGTCGTAATTTAGAACCATGGTCAAGTGGCGAGGACGACATCTAAGATCGCAACCCTTCCTCCTAACTTCAAAGCCTTACCTTATGACGACTTCTTTCCACGACAGTTTTAAGTCTATCAGGACTTCTATGCTGCATGTCTTGAATGGCGCTAAGGTTCCAACTTTTGACACACACGTCCTCGACTATGGATACCTTGACTGTATTATAGTCATTAGTAATGCTGCAGAATTCAAAAGGACTTTTGAAATACATTGGTTTTTAAACTTTTAAAAATTTCTTTTATTTTTAAATATAACAGAAAGCACGAAATTCATTTCCCGTTGTTAATTTCTATCATGCATTGTACCGAAAGCCATGTATGCAACTGTCTCCCAAAATTATTTAAAATATCAAATAACTATCACAACGGAAAATTTCAAATAGTTAATGATTATTGGACATAATAAAATATCAGTATATCTTCCATGGATATTTTTGGAAATGTGATTAATAGAAATATTGAATTGAAATAAATTCACGTGGAGGTGGTTGTACGAAGAAATTTTAAGCAGCTTCGTATATATATATATATCTTCATATTCCAAAAGAAAATTTTATGTGTTATGGTAAAATTTCTTTTCATGCATACTATATTTAAAAAAAACATTTTATAAATGTTTAATTATATTCCATAAATCATGAAGATATTAAATCATGTTTTATAACATAGCAAAAATAATTTCCTTCAGAAAATTTCTCGTAAATTATTATAAAAATCAATTAAAATAAACTATTTAACAAATCCACAGGAATTTAAGTTTCAAATATAATTAATAAAATTAAGTTTCAAGACTATTTTGTTCTATCTCTCTGGAATTTTTAAGGGAAATTTTTGTTTAGAAGTAATCATGAATATTATAAGGCATAAATATATATTACGTATTAGTTTTATTTAGAGTTCGCATATTTAAATATTCTGGATTTGTATAATAGAATTAATTTTTTGTGTCATATTATAACTTAATGAATTTTTTTAAAAATCTTATTAGAAAAAATAAAAGTATTGATAAAAATATTTACACATTACGATTAAAATGACAAAATTAGAAAAATTACATTTACTTTTTTCACATACTAAGTTTTAGATACTAGTTTTTTAACAAATATCTTTCTATATTTAAAACTTTTTCAATGAAAATAGCTTATTGTGCGATGTACTTTTAATTAATATCTTAATATATCTAAAATAAGAAAAAAAGAAGAGGTTATTAACTTAATAATTCACGTGAATTTCTTTAAAAAATATCAATCACATTTTTAGTTATTTATAACATTCTGATTCATATAACGAGATTAAAATTTTTAAAAAAGTCTTCCGATAATGAAAGATTTTTTTTTATCTTCCCCTTTTCACGTGGATCTTAATACCCCTAAACATTCTTCAGAGATTTCTTAAAACTTTTACAACAAAGGGTAATAACTAGTTCTTTTTAATCTTCTAAAGGAAGTGTATCAGCTACAGAATCATCCTGCGCGCATTACAAAGCAAAACGCTTATTGATTTTGCTATTAAAAGAAGACCACATGTAGCGAGGTAATTTACAGACCCCTGCGAAGGCACAACCAAAATTAGAGATAATGATACTCTTGAGAATTAAAGGCTTTGTGTCATTATAGATAAGAGACGGATAGAGAGAACGATTAAAAATTTTATTGACAAAGACCAAGAAAATAAGTGATTAATAGCACACGAGGGTGACGTCAGATTTTTGATGAGGTAATTAATTTGGCTTATGCTGGACGAACATGAATTGCGACTAGATGGATCTTCCGAGGTCCAATGAAGAAAAGAGGAAGACATAATTTTAACTTGTATTCATTTAAGTGATAATTAGTTATAATGATAATATTCAAAAGTTTTGGTTTATTAAAAATGCTACTCATTATATACAAGAGGATTATCATAAAAGTACTTAAATTCACTATAAAATAATGAATATACATTTCCTTTGCTTAAAAGTATCAAAACAGATTGAATGCCAGTTTGAGCGGTTTAAGTGGACTTGCAATTCAATTATCTTGAATAATTTGGAATTATTGCTTTCCTTTACTTAAAAATACCGAAATTACTCTGATTCGCAATAAGATTTATTTGTATGCTACAAAATGTATACCAACTATTTTTCAATTTTATTTTACAAAGCATATTTCAAATAATAGTAGAGATTCTTTTTCAATAAACTTAAAAATTTCTTAAAATTTGCTTTTATTTTTAGTTTTAATAGGGATTTAATTACATATTCTGTCGGTTATGCTTCTTCTAGCATGTAATACTAGAAGAAGCATAACCGAATGCACGTAAATGCATTTAAAAGTTAATGCATGTAAATGATTGAAGTGAGATGTATTTCTTAGATTCGCATGTAAAGGCGTTTTGGGATGCAGTCAGGTGCAATAATTGATATTGTTGAGATCACTAGATACTAAAGTTATAAGTTGCCAAATATTATTGCAACGTTATGCTGATTTTGACACAGGATAACTGACTTCTCAATTTTGATTCAAAAATACATTTTGGTCAAAGCTTATTTTGTCACGGTGAAAGTCTGAAATCATTAAATGATTTCTGACTTTCACCTTGATAAATTCCATAAAAATAACTATTCAAGCTTTTATTTTTATTAGATTTGCTCAAATGTACTAAACATCCCGGAAATGTCTCGCTGTGAAAAAAAATCCGTCATACATTCAAACATACTAATTTTATATGATACATAGATATTCTGAAAAATAGTTATTTAAATAAAAACTTGCATTGAATCTTGTTAAAAAAATTAAACTCAAACATTCTTACATTTTTTGAAGATTTACTATACGATATAACTCAATGAAATTTATTTTTGCTTTTAATGCTTTATAATTTGCATCCTACCATTTATGTACATTACAAATATATGTTAGAACACGTTTCTAAAGTACTTCCGATTTGAGCTACATTTTAAGACTAACAGAGCTAGTCCTGCAATTTTAAAATTCCTAAATATGTTTAAAAATTTCTTGTGATTGAATTAATTTTTTTTTCACTTTCTTTATCCTTATCCTCGACAGATGGCTCCAAAATTTAAAAAAACACATATGCATTACTTCATTTTATAAATTGGCATGCAAATAAATACCCTTAAAAATAAAACGAATGGAAATATGATCAAATACAGTAAAACTACAGATATATATCGTTTATCTTACAGTTAAGTATATATAGGGCGTTGCGGAATTCAACCGACAAATTCAGAAAGATGATTGTAAGCAGCATAGAAACGACAAATCATATGGGGCCGAAAACCATATTTAGTTGGAGTAATTCGGTGAATACGATTGTGAAGGGTGTGATGTAGAGTGGAATGAGAAATACATTTATTAGATGTAGAGCATGTTTACAATGCGAAGAATGCATCACAAGACCACAATACAATAACAAGGAAGTCATAGGAATTGTTCGAAGTTGCGGCCACGTGGGTCATATTACATCCGACACAGACGGCCGAAGGATTGTTCGAAACCTTCAAACAAATTCGTGCTGGTGAGGTCAGCTGAAACGACGGCGATTCGCGTCGTGACATTTTCCACTTTATCCAACGGTGTCTCATGCATAAGCGATTTCAGGTGAGAAAGAAATCCGAGGGATCAAGGTGATCTTGACTGCCAAACAGCAGGTCCTCCACGTCCAATCCAACTCCCGGGACATATAGCACGGAAGTGGTTCAGCACAGGAATTGAAAAATGGGCTGGTGCACAATCATCCATGAACCACATTTTCTGGTGTGCAGTGTGCACTACTCACTGCTGAAACTCCGGGAGAAGAGTGAAATTTGCATACGTTCTGTTTTCTTTAACCCTACCCCACAGCGCTCCATACCTCTGTATTCGTTTGGTCACTCCAGTCGTTCAGCTCATAGTCCTCCCGATACCTACTGTTGTCAAAATTTTCACCAATTAATCGTTAATCAATGTATCGTTTTTTGACGTACCAAGACTTCAAGAAAGGAAAGTATGGGTATTTGAAGATGATACCATGCCGACAATAGTGAAAAGACAACGAACAGTGAAGAAAGTAATGTATGTTGTTTTCTTCAGAAGTACGGGATTCATGAAGGCCATTAAATTGGAAAGACAGAAGACAATTACAGCAAACTGGTAATCCTCTAAATGTTTTCCAGAAATTCTCCAAAAAGTGAATGCTAGAGGACTAATGCTTCAACATGACAATAAATCTTCCCATACAGCCAGATGTATAGTTGAGTTTCGTAAACAAAGACAAATTAAAATGATAGATCATCCACCTTATTCTCCGGATCTAGCTGTGTTTGACTTTTGGGTATTTTTTAATCTAAAAAAGAAATTACGTGGACTTCATTTTCATTTAAAAGAAGAGATTGATGTGGTTATAAATGCTGTTTTTCATCAATTACAAGAAATGAATAGTTTCAGGTATTTAATTAGTGAAAAACTCGCCTATAAATGTGCATTGATGCTGGAGGAAACTACTTTGAAAACTTTTAAAATTTTGTAAGTATAAGATTACAGACCTAGGTTTGTCTCAAAAATTCTACATAATGACCCTCTAGTTAACCTACTTTAATTTTCTGTCTTGTGTTTGTAAATATCAACTAGCATTCAAGCTTCGTATGAAAATATAATGAAATGTATGTGTATTGTTTTTTTTACTGAAAGTAGACGAATTAAGTATAATGTAATTTTAAAAATATGTTTATATATCCATTCATATATTATGAATAATTATCAAATTATTTATCCAGAATGAAGCCGGAAAACTACATCAGAATAATGCAAACAAAACAGCATCGAATGTCTATAAAGCAAATAAAATATATTCGTTTATATCAAATATTGGCTGTTTTATATTTTGAGTCTCTTAAAGATAATATTTATAGATACCGATGAATAAATTTTAAACAAGGAGCAGTATAAAAAACGGCTCTTGAAAATAACATATACTTAATTTAAGCACCTGCCAATATCGATTTTATTTTTGAAATCATTGAAATATTTTTTTTTATACCCAAAATATCTTACTTGTTCCTTTGTTTCATTTACATATAAATTCCATTTATATTTTCATAATCTGATAATACTAACTGTCAAAGACAGTTGTAAATGAAGTCTATAAATATTAAAGAATCCAACCTTGTGAAATTTTAAGCCGAAAATAGTCTTTGGGTACGGGTGGCGAAAATTGGAAACCAGTAAGAACCCTTTCCATGACATTTTTAGCTTTAGAGAACTGTTGAAGACATTTAATCATACTTAAAAGCCTAACTCATCAGGTTTAAAGGAATGGGCTGGCTGTCCAATATTAGCTTTCAACAGGAATGTAAAAAAGAAAACTTGGTTTAATCTTATTCAGATTTCATCATGTCACATTGCCTGGGATTAATCCTAACGAAATTGGAAACGCCCTCTTTTCGTTTCTGAAATGAGAATCGATTATTTCTCGCAACGTACCTTTGAAATGAAATTAGTTGGAACCTCTTAACTGTATTTGTGCCTGCGTCGGGGTTCGGTTGATTAGAGTTTTCGAGATCCAATTGCTTGTTTTATGGCACCGTAACAAAAATAAAATAATTCGAGTCTCATGGAGCCAGAATATTAAACGCAATATGAAATTAACTGAAAGTTTTGAGGTAAATCGTTTCGTATAACAGTGAGAATTAAAAAATAGAACAATTTTTTGTGTTCTTTTTTTAAGTAAAGGAACTGCAACATGTATCAAATGCGTAGAACACATATATTTAATGTAAAATGTCTTTTAAAAATAATTCCCTGTAAGAATAAATTAACCTTAGTCTGTATGAATTAGTTTTATTTAAAATTTTAATACAGATAAAAATCAAACAGTATTTAATTTCTTCAAAATTAAGATGTTAGCATTTTATTTGAAAACTTTATAATTACTGTTCATTACTCGCCATTGTTGTAATGTGATTTATTATTATTAAATTTAGACTAATGGAAACAGATTTCGTTCAAATTTTTAGGTCAATGTGGTAGTGTATTGCGCTTCCTTACCGCAGGTCTGGGGCTCTACCCTCGGGCTGGGCAAGGTGGACTCAGCCTTGTCCCTTCAGTGGGTTGATAAATAAGTACCAAGTTTTCTTAGGGGCTAAAAACTAGTTCTTTAAGTGCCCTGACGGATTTATACGTCTTTCTGAAATCTGATTCTTTTATTTGCGCTGCTATTAGTAAAAGTACTTTGAAGGCAGATGCAATAATAGAAAATCGACAGCGTCCATGTCGTATGATTATGCGGCATGTAAAAGATGCATTTTGTGCCAGTTTGGCTTGGGTTCTCTCGGCAAAATAAAAGTCTTAAGTACCGTTTGGCATCGTCAGAGCTCAGGAGCTTCCTTCTGTGTAGGAAACTAGATGACAAAATTACTTGCGGTAATTAGTATACCCCCTATATGGTGTCACACTAAAAAGAGATATCTGCTCCCGGCGAATGAACCAATCAGCCCCATTCAAAATTTAAAAATTGCAATAAAATAACCTTGACAGTGTTTGCGAAGAATTTACTTATTTCAGAGAAAAATTTGCATGTTTGTGACTCCCCTCCCAATACACATACGCGCACTATGTAAAAAATACTGGCTCGTGGGAGAAATTTGCTTAATTTTTAATGAGCAGTTAAAAGGATTAAGGATATATATTTGCTGCACCATCTTAATTAAATTATTAGGATGTTTACTTTTAGTTGTAATGAAAATATTCCAAAGGTTGTATGTTTTGCTTTTATTAAAACCTTAACTCTTGAAAACTAATTGTAACCTTATATAAGACTGAAAAGTGAATGGGTGTTACTAACCTCGATTTCTGTAAGTTAACTACTAAGCAGATATTACTGAAAAAAATTACATACTAGGTATTTCTTAAAAATAAAATGTTTCTTCTTTTAGTTTTATACAGACTATATATATGATTCAATTAGTAGAATTAATTTAAATGATCCATTTAGCATAGATATATATTAAGATGTAGCTTTTAGACTTTAAAGATCATATGAACTATTCCAAATATCAAATGGGTTAATTGTAGAGAATAATATTTTCATACTTGTGAAAACAAGTTACTGATAATACACTCTAGTGTGCAAGACATAACAGAATTACTTTTCAGGAAAGACATATCCATGAAGTGTTGTAAAAAAGAAGGCTCATTGAAATACTTAAAACCAGACAGTGGGCAACATTACTCAACAATTTTGTATGATAATCAGATGATAAATATTCCAATTTAGTCTGACTAGACGTCTTCATTAAGGTGGCATATTTGCCCACCACCCTGATCGCCAAATATCATTGATAGTTGTTCACTTGTTGGAACAGTTTACAGAACACAAAGACAGGACATCTTATGCAAGCAAGCGTGTCCTCAATACCCACAATAATTGTTTTAATCTGAAAACAATTATTCTCGGGTGCCAGTTGATAAAGAAAATTCAAGGAAGCGCTTTCATCATCAACACTAACATCAGGGGGAAAACCGTTGATTTTGTTCTGGTATGCTTATGAGGGGTGACAATTATGACGAACAAACGGAAGAACTCCTTTTATTCGACTGAAGTTTGTGTTTCGGAGATCTTTACTGTGATGAAGTAATGGCATGTTCTCCAATCTATTTTAAATCTCCGGGCATGTTCTCCAATCTATTTTAAAAAATGACCGTCCGATATCATTTAGGAATTTACAGAAAATGAATAAAACAGTAGCATTGATTGTCCAGCGTGGTCTTCTGATTTAAATCCCATTGGACATGTGTGGGATGGTTTGGGAAAATAACTGATGTTATTGTTGTCGTGTCCTTCCCCCTTCGGGAAGGTTTACACAGCTTCCTCAAGGGAACAGTTTCCACAGCCTGAGATAGTTTGGACTTCTGCACAATAGATGGCGACAACACTTATCTCCACCTCCACAATTTAGACATAAAACTTGAGGAGAGGGAAATATGCTTCAGGCCCCTGCACCAGTGGTTTCTGCTGCGACTTCCCACAAGACTTGCGGACCCACTGATTTAGCGAGCGCGTACTCCGTGTGTACTCGGAGGATATTTGGTGGCATCGGGCATCGAACTCAGGCCTTCCGATCTGGAGTCCGATGCTCTAAACACTAGGATATCCACAGCCCAAGATAACTGATGGAGTGATTATATTCTTCGAAGAATACCTGTCAAATTACACCGATGCCCGTTTAAGGATGGGAATTATTTTGAAGAACTTTTTGATAACATCTAGTATTGAATATAAATATATGGTGCTACGCAACAATTGTAGTTTGGAGAAGTGGTCGTATTTGTTATAAAGCAACTTTTGTTTGTTTTAGGACTGTATGACCAGACAGTTCTGTGAATAAATCCTTTTTTTCCTTATTCGTTCTATATTGTTTGAATCTAAATCCTTTTTTTTTAGCTATTATGCTTTCTTGATAACTTAAGTGCTATATTGTGCTTTTTTAAAGTGTATTTCATGTCTCCCAATGGATATTTTGTAGAATAATTCAAAAATCAGAAAAATTACTTAAGCCCTGCAAGTTTCGTAGCTCATTATATATAATGTATTCATGTCTCTGCAAAGGATTAATTTTCAGATTTTTAATTGAGTCTGATGTTGCACTTAAAATGTTATAATAACTTCGTGCGAGCTTCATTTCATTGTTTACTGCATTATTTGATAGTAGGAAATATATGTTATAACTTAACTGTCAATGTTTCCCTATTTTTGCAATATTTTTATTATTTTTACTTATATAGTTCTGTAATAATCATACAAATATTATTATAAAATTCAGAAATATAATCAGTAAAATATAAGCAAATTTTACCTGATATTTAACTGAATCAATAACTTTTGCAATTTCATCGATTGATATCTAAAAATATGATTGCTAGAAATTGAACGTTTTTGATTATGTTAATGATGAATAGTTATGAAATAATATTTGTGTAATTTTTTTTGGTTTTATGTATTTTTTGAAAAACATTAATTGCTTTAAAATTTCAAAAACGTTTTTGAAATTTTCATACTATAATTCCATTTTTGACTTTATAATTTTATATATTCTTCTTAGCTCAGAAACTGTGTTTTTTTTCTGCAAAGTAGCATTACAGTTTTTTTAAGTTTACACATATTTTTTTTAAGGATTACAAAATATGAAGTGAGATTTCATTAACACAACATGGGTTTAACTATATTTTTTGATTTTAAAAATCTTCTTTAACAACTTTAATATTCCTATAATAACTTCCAGCTCGTTTTAGGAACTTTAATAAAATTATTAACAAAATAAAATTGCCTAAACCATTGTTCACAAAACACACTATTTAAGTTATGAAATTTTACTTCTCTCCAGTTTTCATTTTTGTTCACGGAAGATATAAAAAAAAAGTCAAAATTATTGCTTTCTTCTCGTGTCCAAAGTGACAAAGAAATACGACTGCAAAGAAATAAATGTTCTTTCTTTTATAAGAGTGGAAGTAATAAATGAATTCTGGAACCAGAGAGACGCAATAAGTTTTTATCACCTGGGAGATGTTTAATGAACAATCCTCACCGTTGACAAGCTTATTAATAACAGCGAATGTATGGTTTATAATTAGAGTCTGTCTCCTGCAATGAAATATACGAATAAAATAAAAAATAAAAATTCAATCTGAAAAGATTGCGATAAAGTATTAGGCAACTGGAATTAAAAATTGGAAAATAATTTACGCTAGTATTAGTTAAGCCTTGTTTCTTTCTTTTTATCTGCAAACCATTTAATTATATTTGAATAAAATGAGAATTAGTAAAGGTAAAATGTAGAAAACATTCATTTTAATTAACAACCTTTCTATTTTTAGCAACGATTTTTTTCCTTTTAAATATTAAATTATTCCAATAACATTAGAAAAAGAAGAAAGCAAATATGTGCACTCCAATTGCGATAGAAATACCATTATTTTTCCAATATATTAATTAACTATGTAGTAAATACAAATATAATTATTTGTTGTTTTTGGAAGGTTATATTAAACTATGAATAAATATTGGTATTAAAACATTAAGACTTCATTTCTCTGAGCGATTATATTAAACTATAATTTTCCTAATGTTGTTAAGATTAAGATATTGAATGCACTGATTGGGTGGCGTGGTTGGTTTGTCGCTGGCCTTCTACACCCAATGTTGCGGGTTCAATCTCGGACAAAGTCGGGAGATTTTCATGATGCAGAAAATCGATAGTGGCCATGTCGTATGATTATATGGCATGTGGAAGATCCCTAGAGTGTATATTTGGCTTGGGTGCTCTTGGCAAAATTAAATTCTAGTACAGGTTCGCGTCGTTGAAGCTCAGGTGCCTCCCTCTGGAGAGCAAAATGGGCGTCAAAATTTACAGCGGCGATTGGTATCCGCCTAATGGTGCCGCACTAAAAAGATATATCAGCTTCCGGGGAATGTACTGAGTCGGCAATGATAAAACACTGGTCCGTAGCCCATTAGAAATAAAAAAAAGGATATTAAAAGTTATTTGGTAAATACTTCGACTACTCTTTTTTTATATATAATAAAAGAATAAAATACATTTTAGTATCCTGTTAGCATCTCGATATTTTATTACAAAAAATGCCCATACCCCTACCCTTCAAATTAAAAGCACAGTCACTGTTGTTTAAACGAGATAAGGGTTTAAAAAGCTTTTTTAGAATGGAAAGTTTTTAGTTTTCTTTCGAGAGAAATCTACATCCGGTGCCAAAATGGCTGCCGTACGTTAAATAGTGATGTGCATTGTGTGGTATCACGAAGTAAATTAGGTTTAATAGTTTAAAGACGTTTTCACTCAGAGTATTGAAACCAAACTTCTCAAAGTTTGTCAAAGCTGGTAGTCTTTTTTAATCCTTGATACCAGCATTATGAGGATACACGAAATGCGCTTGTTGACCATCTGTCTTGACGTCATTATTAAGGGAGGAAGACTTCTGCTGGAAGCCCAACTATATCAACAAATTGTGTGAATTTGCAACTAAAAACACTACATTCAAAATGCATGCATAACTTATATTGAAAATTATACATTAAAGCTTGAAACTGCATGTTTTGTAAAGTGCAGTTACTGCTTTAAAATACAACCAATGAAGAACCAACACGATTCGACTTCAATATGTGCATTCTTCAAGAAATTGACAAATCCTTCTGATCGAAAATCATCTTCTCAAATAAAGCAACGTTTTATGTCTCCTGTAATGTTCTCCACACATGTCATAAATGCCATGTGTGGGAGTTAGAAAAAGCTCGTGTAGCAAATAAACATTAACGTGATTTTCAGCGTGGGTTGGTCGTGAATGAATTAATAGGACTAGTTTCTTCCATGATCACGCTGTAACCAATTGTTTTTATTTTTCATTTTTCAGAGTTATGTTATACATCAGATTCAGCATCATCTACAAGTTTACATACAGCAAGGTAGTGCGATAGCAGATTTGGGTAGTTTCATACATGCACAAAACATTTTCCCAACAATGGATTGGCCGAGTTTCTTGGGGGAACGCTCAAAAACTAAATGCCAGCAACAAACGTTCAAGGTATTGATAATTTAAACCAAATAATTACTAAGGCTATTGGAAGAATAATATTGCAGAAATGATCCACTACTCTTGGAGGGATTTCACAAGAGACTCAATACTTTAAGTTCAACAAAATGGAGTTCATGAAGTATTTATTAAAAATGTAATATATTACCATTTAAAATAAACTAACCAATAAAATATTCAATATGAAATTTTCCCCCTTTCTTTTTGCTTTATGGGACACATAAAACTATTAAATAATTTTTGCTCACCATATATATTACTGCATGATTTAGGCTATATTTTAAATAACATTATCGTTAGGGAAATAAACCTGGAGGTAAATAATATGAACTTATATTTTCCACTTTATTGCTACTATGTTAAATATTTTGCAAAACCTATATAAAGGTTTCATCAATTGCTTCATTTTTAATAACGGAAGAATAGATTTAAAATTAAGTCACGAAATCTATATGCAAAATAGAGTATATGAATTCTTATATTTTAGATCATTTAAGATCATCTATTAATATTATTTAGACTTAGATCATTTACTAGAAAACTGGTAATATACGAAGAATATAGTTATATTATAGTAACTAATATACATAAATAACAATTATAAAAAGTATAATAACACTCAATATTAATAAAATATTAAAATAATTTCATAACATATATAAAATATAAAGCACGATATCTTTAATACAATTTAATCTGCAGATTAGTTTAAATCATCAATATTTTATACTGAATATAGGAATTTGCTATATTATTAGATGTTGCGTAATATTTAAATTTTAATAACTTTTTGTTAATGGAATGCCATATGGCTCGAAACCTAAATAGAGAAAAAAAATAATTCATGACATATATTTTTTCTATGAATACTCAAAAATATCAATAAATTACTCCACATAAGATCAAGTAAAAAAATAAGTATTTGTGATGTTTAAAAACAGAATGATAGTTGACGCTCTTTAACAAACAAACAAAAATCGAATATGCGTTTCCACTGTCTAAGTAATAAGATATATTTATAAAGAAAGAATAATGCATAAAGTTTCTATAAATACACTTCATCTATAAACAACATCCTACAGATAAAACGAGTATTCTAATTGACCCCAAATTTGCAATAAGGATTACATACGAAATGTACTCAAATAACTATAAAAGGTGGCCACTAGGTGGCAGGACAGAAAACAAGAAACATGTAATAAAAAAATGGCACGTATGGAATGCACAAGTAATCTGAACATTTTAAATCAAAATTTATAAGCAGTAAAATCTAAAACCGAGAACGGTACAGGACGTCCATCAGTGCTACAAAAAATAATCAAGATATTTGATTGTTTGCGGTTTCTTCTGTAACTTCACTAAAAGTATGATTTATTGTAGAAGTGTTGTGCACATAACGTTTCATGTGAGAAACTTCACACAAAGCCATTTGTGGTCTGTTGTACAATACATTGTTCAGCACTTTGAAAGTTCAGAACGCCATGGTGGATTGAGAAACACATCCAATCTGGATTCTAAGACATGATAATCAGAATCTAGTCAAAAAAATATTCGAAATGTTTGTCCTTTTTTGTTAGCATTTTCTGTGCATATCTTCACATAGTTAACATTTTTTGAATTTTTTTTCTTAAATTCCTCCATTTTAACTTGCTTAAATTATAGTTATTTTAATTTGCAATTATTTTTGATTTCACTTAATGTTATCCTCACATAGAATGTAATAATACGATCTGGAACAGGATTTAATTAAACAATTTTTATTAAATAATTGCATATTAATTACATCTAAAGAGCAAAACACAGTATACAGGGTTTTTATTCAATTATTATAATTTATGGACGAGTTTATGCAATAAATTGTAAAGAATGGTTAGTTATTTTCCAGCATACTGTTTAAAATAATTTTAATATTCAACTTTTATCAAAATGTTTTGCATCAACATTTTTCAATAGAAATATTTACCAACAAAATATTGTTTTTACACTCTAGAAATATAGTTACTCTCTGATGTGTGTGGCAATGCTGATTATTTAAAGATAAATATCTTATTATGGATATTAATTAATTAATAAAATTAATTACACAACGCAAGAAAAATTCTCTGAATAAATATAGCTATTGTCTTAACATTAATATGTCGATTACAATATTTTAATTAAGATAATAATTCATTACATCACGAAATTCAAGTCTTTTGGAAACTTTCCTGCAATTCAAATTCTTATTATTTGGAAAATAAATTAGTGTTTTCTTAATAAGGTCTGTTATTGTAACTGAAAGTGATTTGAAATTTTGAAGGGGTATAATTATTAACAATTTACATACGAAAGAAGCTGTGAAACATGAGTGGAATCTTTTGAAATTTCGTTCCATGCAATACCATTTGTCATTGAGAATTCTGGTTTCGGTTGTACTTATGCAAATTTTACCTTCGTCCTCCGCTTCAACTTGGGAATAGTAATTTGGGAGGATATTTCTGAATTATTACATGATTATAAATGTTCGACTATAGGATAGTGTGCAATTAAAGGTATTTATTCTGTGAAGTGCATTCATAATTTTGAAATACTTACGTCAGAGAGAAATAATTACAAATGAAAATCTGTAAAATCTTAAGGGAGCATTTATAATTACTTTAATAACTCCATTTATCTTTTTTCACTTGTATATATTATTCTCCTCGTCCTCATTTACATTATATGTACTCAGGTAATTGATATTGAACTAATTAGAATTTAACGTGCAAGGATGACTCATCCAAAGAACTCCGTTAATAAAAAAAACATAAGCAGAAAATTAGGTTTTATTTAATACAGTAAACGTTCGATTTTATAATATTAACCTTTAAGGGGCGGTTAGTTATAAGAAAGAAAAAAGAAAAGGTATGAACATAATACCTAATCTTATGAAGCTTCGTCTTGTCACTGCCTATACCGACGCTTCCTCAGACTCACACTACAATAGAAGAGGATTTCTAGTGTATTTCTTACATACCCAAACAATACAACTGTGAAGCACTGGGTCCTAGAGGGAAAAACGCATAGGGAAAACTGTACGTTTGAACCCCTTGCAAACAGGACAGCTCTTGATACTTACCTCAAATGGACAAGTATCACTTACTCCGATGATATACTTGTGATCTCGGATTGCACACCCGCTCTTGAAATCCTTCAAGGAGGAAATACAAGGCTCATCTAACGAATCAACTCTCCTCTGCTCTCCATTGAGGCAATGGAAAATTCATGCACCCTTCAGTAGATCAACGCTCACGTTGATATAGAGGGGAACGAGCTGGCGGACTTGCCAACGAAGCAAGAACAATCGAAAACCTGCACCATTCTCTACCATGGTTTTTGATGTGAACGCGGGAGCAAAACAGAAACCCTGTGCAGACCCTCGATAGAAATTATCACTGTCAGAATTAGAGTACAAACGAAAGATAACGACGGTCGTAACCACACTAAGGACAAAAAACTTAAAAGGCATGTAGATCCTGTATGATGGTTCAAGAACATACGTGGATGGCAAGAACTGCTTGATCACGCAGCTGGATCCATAACACTTTCTTAGCTGCCCTTCCATTACTCTTAACATTTTCAAAGTGGATACTGACTGTAAAATTAACACATTATACACAGCCAAAGCCGTGGATATTGCCGAGGCAGTGATTAATGTTTGTACTATCTTATTTTTATCATCGTTTCTGCCTGTGTACTTTATCATGCACGATGATGACAAGTGCGGTTGGTTTTGATAGAAAAACGGCTCATCAGTAGGATCTTAAGGTTTTGTTTCCATGCCTCCCCGTTTCATCAACAATTTACACTACCTTGCATTAACGAACAATGAGAATAATAATACGTGTTGCTCATTGCTGAAAAGTGGGAACCTTTGCTTTTTAGAAAATTAGGGGGAACCAAATTAGTTTACATACTTTTGTCCGAAAACATGAAAGTTCAGTGAAATGATTTAGTCTTTTATTTCCCTTTTCTACTTTTCGATCGGAGAAGAACGAACTCAACAAGGATTAAGAGCCGCATGAAACTGGTCTCACAGGAGGGCCTCACCTCCATTTTAGTTGGTATCTGACCTTTAGACAACTTTATATGAACGCCAAAAGTTAAAGTTTAAATTCCCCACTGGATTTTTAAATTTACATAAAATTCACAGAATGAAAAATGATCAAGTGATTGGCATATATTGGTTTTGGCATGTCGCTTGATGTTCAGAATGCAGTATAGAGGGATGAAATTCCTTGGATGGATTTTGAACAAAGTCGATATTGACTACTCATTTTTAGATAAAATTAAATAACAATGTCAACCCCTCAACCAGTATACTGTTTTGCTTATGAATTATTCATAAGCTTATGAAGTTTTGCTTAAGTTTTGCAAATATTTTTTTGTTCTCATATTTTTACTGTCCTACTTCAATAGTTTTTCTTTAATTAAGACTTTAAAAAAATCATTGTGATATTTAAGTATTAAATTTATCTGAAATTCTTCGAATAACTGTATATTTATGAAGTATTAGAAAATATTAAATAAAGAAAGATGTTTAGAAGGAAAATTATATTGCATTTGTAAACCTTAATATCAGTTAAATTATGCATGTTCTTAATTAAACGTAAACAGTAACTATTATGCATATCGTACAAACTTTTTTAGATTCTATAATGCTTTTATAGTTGTTAACAGTGGAAAGTTTAAGCAATAAAAAATTTAATAATTTAAAAATATATAGCTATTTTTTAGAAGTAACCATGCAATTACCTGTACTAGGATCTTAAAATTTGATAAGAGAAAACTAATGCGTTAAACTTGTTTTAAATCAGCATAAGGATTTTCAGTGAATACATTTCTTTAATATATTCTCCTTTAAATTTAAACTGTGTGTTTTAGAGCAGTTTAAAGTTAGCTTAATTTTTTTTTATAAAAATAAATTTCCAGTCCCTTTTTGTTTCAAAAACAAAATTTAAAAATGAGAACTCATATGAGGCATTATTTAACAAAATTGATTCCCATAAATGATCGTATGCCACTTTAAAAAGCATTTTTTGGTAATCAGAGAAAACTATAAACAAATATCAAGCTCATATTTTTAAATATGTAAAATATAAATTCATTTTAATGATTAATTTTATAACATAATATTCTTAGCTAAATATCAAGCAGCGTATTCTGGATATAATTAGTATAGTATACCTTTTTTATTATTTAAACTAAAAAAAAATATTACTTAAACTATTTTTATTGAAATGATTTTAAGAGTAATTTTAAATGAGTAATAATGTTAAAAATATTTTTGTTTATTTTCAAATGTAATATTATTTATTTTAATTCAATAAAGAGAATGAATTTTTACAAAATCTGTATGTTTAAAAGAAAATCCAAACTCTACTGCATACATGAAAAAGATCGAAATTTAAAAAATCACTTGCAAAAATCATAATATTTTTTTTTTAAAAAAATATAATTACAATAAAACAATTGATTTAAAAAAAAAGCATTCACACACATCTGGTTAAAAAAAATGCTTTTCAATTAAGTTCAAATACGAAAAATTATCACGTATTTGTATTTTTTCTTAATCTGTCTGATTCCATTAAGATAAGAAAAACGAAGCTTTTGATTTCGATGCAAAAAAAAATATTTAAATGTGAAACAAAATACAAACTGACGTATAACGATATATATTTAAAATATTAACGACATAATGATCATAAAAAAGCCTTTTATTGGACACAAATTACAAAAGAAATATGCCAGTAAATCTTATACTTAATAAGATAATTTAGGAAAACAAAAATAACTCCGTAAGTAATGAGTTGCAAATTCCGTTCATAGTGACATAATAAGGTTAAAATAAAAAAAACCCGATTTGACAATTTTTTTTCTTATATTTGAGTTTAATTGAAAAGGCAGCAGTGACATACTACATTTGGATCTAATCCAGTCTACGATTTCTTAATCAAATTTAAAAGGGATCTCATGTTTAGCAAAATAAAATTTATCTCTTAAATTGAGGCATTAGAACTTTTTTTGTTTTATATAGGACGCAATTAATTATTCTAATTATTAAGAAATTTCATGGACTTTCATGAATTTTATAAATTAAGCGTGTTGGCTCATACTGATGTATTAGAATGCGTATTACTTATTTCTGTTAATTATTATGAGTGAAATATTGCTGTATTTGCATAACAAAGTAATTGAAAAATAATTTGATTAGAATAATGAAATTATAATTTGATATCATTAAAAATCTACTTCCATTTATTTATTTCATTAGGGATTTAAATAAATTAAAACATAAAATAAAACTGCATATGATATTTCGCGTTATTACTGAAATCCCACTTCATGCACTTGAAGTCTATAATGTAATAGCCTAAAGTTAAATTGCATGAGACACGTACCTCATATAATTATGGTGCCGCCCATCCGTATAGTGGTCAATGAAGCTGACTGCGGTGCCGCAGGGACTGGGTTCGAATCCCGGAGAAGCATGGATGTTTGTGTTGTAATCCTTTCTTCTGTCTGTGTTGTTTACCCCGTGTTATACGTTCGTGGTGCACGGGTTTATAATGTTAAAAAAAAATATATAATTATGGCTTTTAATACTTTACTTAGATATTTTTATTCATGAACAACTTTTAAGATAAACGTTATGCAACACTTTGAGATAAAATTGGATTATTGTATGTAGATACCGTATATTACTAAATGTAAGCTGATTCAAGCATAAGCCGAGATTGCTTTTCCTTCAAAAATTTACCCGAAATTCTAAACTTGTATATAAGCCGAATGGGGAAAAAATCCAATAATTTTCAAAAAAAAAGGTGATATGAGGGTGACAATATTAAACGAGTAGATTGTTGTTAAGTTAAACTCCAGATACCAATGACGTTAGTTTTGTTTTCATTAACCCTATCTGAAACTAAAACACTTTTCCAATTAATTTGTTATCTTGTACATTGCACTAGTTATAATTTCTGTATAATTTTTGTTTGAAAAATGTAGAGAGAGAGAAATTCTCGTATATACAGCTCTTAATCGTATGGACGAAAACTTACTGCTTGATAATCATATGCATTCAAACATCCCTATTTGAAAGTGCGAATTTTACGAACCTATTCAAAAACTCGGATTCAGACACTGGTATTCAAGGATTTTTGTAACTTTCTTTTTTCTTTTAAAAAAATGCTCCATTCAAAACACCCAAAAAGATTAAATAATAACATCACTGACATATAGCTAAGGAAATTAAAAAAGAAAAATCTTTTTTCTTAAACTATATTTTTTTCCAGTGCAGTCACTGGGGCCACAATACTCGTCGACGTCTGACCGAAAGTTCGGAGACGGACATCGGATAAAAAAAATGCTTTTCTCCAAGGATTTCAAACGGATTTTTATCTAACCCCATAACTACCGACTAAAAGTTACGCGTAATTCGCGTCCCAGTACCACCGTTATTCACATAGGCGTGAAAAAAAGACAGAAATTAGCAAATTTTTCCCTAATATAAATCGATCCTCTCCAATAACTGTTAGGTTCATTTAATTGCATTCTAAATCCTTCCAAATAGTTTTATTGATATCAATGCAAAGAAAATAATCGTTTTTCGATAGGACGTATATATACGTCCCAGGCACATAAAACACCGTTTCAGAAAGACGGATATATGTACCGGTGGCAGTTAAAAGATTAAGCTGACCCCTATGCTTTCAAAACAGTTCCAAAAATTCTCGACTTATAGATGGAAATTTGCGGTATACTAATTTTATGTTAAAATTTTATTTAAGGTATCCAACAACTTGCGAGGCAATTTTTTTAAATAGAGCTATAGGGATTTTTTTTTGTTGCTGTTTTTAGATCGGTTTAGTACATTTTAAGAGAAATATGCTAAAATTAAGAAGAGAAAAATAAATTATTAATACTAAAATGGGAAAAAATTGTTAAAATTTACAAAAAATAACATAAACGTGGCCCATTCTGTACCAAAAGTTTATTTATAAATTTTCAATTTTTTAATTCTGATGTGTTGCTATGGTATTCATTTATGAAATGACCTTCAGGATAAGAGATATTTTCCTTTTTTATAAAAATTAGAGCACTTTATTTTAGTTATTATATGAAATTGCTTAAACAAACAGTAATTATACTCACATAAAAGGCTGTTAATTTTGTAATAAGATAAATTGAAATACGAAATTGATAAATATGAAAGTTGAAACACTTCTACTATTATACAGATCCTACACAAAGAAATTCAGTTAATTACTTTTAAAACTTTTTTAGCAATCGCTGGCCCCGTTTTTGAGCATTTAAAAAACACACACATTTCGAGTAAAACACGTTTTAATGTATGACGCCTTGCTTAAAGTAAAGGCATCTGCTTTTAATAAAACACTTGCAATTTTTGTTATAGTGAACGGAAAATAAAAAAAAACTTGGTTTCTTTATAAAGCTAATGAGATGGCATGGATTATAATATAAAATCATATTTTTTCCAGTTTTTAAAGAAATTCACAATTTTAGTGCAGTAGGATACCTAAAATATTCAAGGTATAGCATATATTACTTTAAAGTCTTACACAAAATTAACAAATCGATTTGATGTTTGCGTGAAATAGCTTTAAAACTACAAAGATAACATTAAATGTAACGATTATTTCCCCAGAAACTTCTCATCGGGTCACCTTATTGCAACAGGATTAATTCTTAAACATGCTTCAGCATAATCTTTGCCCAGTAATTATCTGTTTAACGAGTTTAATTCCAACTGCAACTGCAAATGTACTGTATTCTCTTTGTAATGAAACGGTACTAATCATTTAGTCTAATGTAATCCTCTTCGTGGAATTTCTGTAGCAGTATTTCCTAACAAACATTGGAATTGTTATCACACTTAAACTATTGGGAGCTGATTATGACTTTAATGTTTAACAATAGCGGAAAGAAAACCAATGTTCCCTGTGAGTTATCTTCATTTTATTATGTTGTTATTTCTCTCTAAATAATAAATTGTACTATCGATTTTTATGAATTTATCGTACTTCATGACAACATAGCAAAAGAATAAAAATAAAAATTGATAGTGATATATTTTTTACCATCAGCACATATAAATACTACTTATCTTTGCTACAAAATAATTTTCCATCGCTTCTCATGAATTTTTATTATTTCAAAACTATATTTTCATTTTATTCTTGCTTGACGTAATTATCACTAAACTTGCTTATTAATTTTCATGAATAAGGAACTAGTCTAATTAAATTGAGAGATGTTTTGAATTTTAAGGAAATTATTAAAATTCTAAGGACTATTAATGTAGCGAAAGTAAATTTGAAACAGTTTTGAACTACAATATCAATAAAGAATATCTAAATTTTAATTAGGTTTTATGTACTATAATGATAGTGTAATGTATAAATAACGAAAATATTAATAAAATGTGTGTTATATTTTTAAGTGTTAAAAGAAAATAATTACAAATCTTAATTTTAAATTAAAATGAGTAGGTAATGCCTTATGATACCATTGAACAATTCACTAATTATTTTTTCAGAAAAATAATTTATCACTTTTACATAATTGTTTCAGCATTATCTCTTTTACTAATCAACAAACGAAAAAAATGGGGATTTTGTTTTGCATGACCAAACATTTAATTGATAAATATTCTTAAGTTGTAATCATAATTATGAAAATTTTGTTGAACTGTAGAATATGTATAACAGAAAAATTAAAAGTTTCCCTAAAATTTATGGATTTTGAAAGCATTTATTCCTATCTAAAAGGGACTCGTAATCTTTCATTGCTTTTTATGAACAAAATTAGCATAATCAAAAGAATAAAAAAAACAAATATGCCTTTTTGCCTTTTTTAATACTTTTTACGATCATCATAAGTAGTTCAATTTCTCACCTAATGCTTTTGTGTTGATCAGTTAGTTTTTATTTCAGAAATAAATAAGCATTATTCTTTTAGAACACGTAATTTTAGACTTATTAAAACTATACTTGTTTTATAATGTTAGAAAATTGGTATAGTTGTAAATACAGATTTAAATTTATGAGCTAGGATTTTACTGGTATCTAATATAAGTGCATAACCTAATAGTGAAAATAGTAAAAATTTGCATTATATACATATACACATATACAAATATTCTTAAATTTTCAATAAATTTAAGTATGTGTTGATAGATTTTTAATTTGAAATATTTAAATAGTATTCATGTAATGACAATAAGATAATATAATTGCGTTTATTAAAATTTCTAATAATAATAATAATTGAATTTGATGAAATTTTCAAGAAAAAATTCTAACCTTGAAATAATTTATTTAGACTATTAATTTGACTTAGTATGACTTACAGTTAATGGGAAAATAAGAATCGAATAATAGGAAAGATGTTTGTGAAATATTTCATACATTTATATACAATTTACAGAATTTGTTTGAAAAGGTTTTTACGCGTAACATGCACCCGATGATTTTAAAAATGTAAAATCCCTGTAAATTTAAAAGGATCAATGATATAATTATTCTAAAACATTTTATTTTCTTATACTATAATATGATGTATTTCTTCTCACCTTTTAAATTTATAAACTACTTAATACTTGCTAAGGTAAAGAATGGAGCTATTGTTAGAGGTTCTCATATTTGCTGCTGAAGTATCTTTTTTTAGTGTTAACGTTTAAACGAACTGGATATATACCAGTACACTTTTAAACAACAGTGGAAATAAATGACCGGAAAAAAGATGAGGAAAAAAAGCCTGAAATTTTTTGGATGAACAGTTTTGCAGCTGTTAGTGAAGAATCAGCGACTTGTAAGTAATGCATTAGTTTCTAGGTATTAAAAAGTTCTCTCCATCTTAGTTAAACATTTCTTTTGAAAATGTACTTTCAAAGAGGAACTTTTTAATGAATTACATTTTAACGAACGCATCATTTCTAATAAATGAAACATTTTAAAATAAAATAAAAATAAATATGATCTCAAATTATAAATTAGGAGGAGATTAAAAGCTATTTAAGTAGATATTTCACATTACTTTTTATTGTTTGCTCTTATAAAATTTATTTTAGCCTAGTGAAATAGGTAGAGAAAGGAGAAAATTGCCACGTTAAAATTTTGTTGAACCCTACAATCTTAGTCCTAAGCCTGATAATGTCTTACATTTACTATTTTACTTTGCCCAGCACATTCTTATTATTGTTCTGTCTATTTTATTTTGGTATGACGTAATTTATAGTAATTTAGAATAATACTAATGATAAATATTTAAAAAAATGCGGAAACAAATTAAAAGAATACATTTACTGATAATGTTCCAGTAAATTAAAAATGCACCAACAGCGCTTTAAATTTAATTTAAGAATTTATAGAATTAATTTAACAATTCAAAAATTGTTGCGTAAAATTTCGAGTTTGAAAAAGAGATAACTAGCTAATTACCACTGACAAAAATAAATTATGTAGTCTAGAGGTAATTAGATATTGGTGATTATAATGAATTTAAGACTATGTATATATTCATTATAATCACAAATTGCTCCCCAAAATGAACTATATATATATATTGGTAAAAATAATAATTTTAACCCTAATATTACTTTTTATCCAAATTATTTAAGGCTAATTAAAATAAATAACAATCCAGTTAAAACTAATTACTTGGATGTATCATTGTGTATTAAGGACTATAAATTACATAGCAATATTTATGATAAAAGAGATGATTTTAATTTTAACATTCTTAAAGCGCCTTACTGGAATACCAGCCTATATATATATATCTATATATAGAAATATTATTTTCAATTATATTTATCGTAATAATGTATTAGTGATAAATTTAATATGTATCTAAATTTTAATAACTTTATTAAGCATTGTATGGAACACGGATACCCTCCTAAATTTATAAAAAGTTACTTAACAGTTAAATAAAAATATGTTATTAGTTGTACAGTTTATAGATAGATGGCGCCTCAAGCTAAGTAAATTAACAATATAATTTTTTATTTAAAATTAATTGCATATGTCTTGGTGGTACTTTTATTTTCTATAAATTTTAAAACAAAATAAAGAGTTTTTAAATGTATATCTATATATAAATAAAGGAGAAAAGAGCGACTGACTGACTGACTGGCTGACTAATCACGATATCTCCGGAACTATTCAACCTATAGACTTGAAATTTGGTAGACATGTTCCTTTCATGGAGTAGAGATCAGCTAAGAACGGATTTTTTGAGAAATTCAAACCGCAAGGGGCGTTACGGGGGGTTAAGGGGCGTTATAAATAATTGTTTCCATTTTTAAGCTACTTGACGTACAATCTTGAAATTGGGTAAGCAGATTCCTTTCATTGAGTAAAGATCAGCTACAAAAGGAGTTTGGTGAAAATCGACCCCCAAGAGGTGTTGTGGGCCTAAGGGAGCGATATAGATAATTGTTTCCCATTTATAAACTATTAGACGCACAGTCTTTAAATTTGATAAAAAGATTCCTTTCATAGAGTAGAGATCAGCTACAGGATGAGTTTTGTGAAAATAGCCTGCTTAAGTGGCGTTGTGGGGGATTAAGGGGCGTAATAGACAAATATTCCCGTTTTTAAACTAATTGACCTACCTGCTTGGAAATTAGTAGGGATGTTTCTTTCATAGAGTAAATATCCGCTTCAAAATGGGTTTGGGGAAAATTAACACTAAGTGGTATTGTGGGGGGGGGGCTTTATAAATTCCGATTTTTAAGCTATTAGACGTACAGTCTTGAAATTTGGTAAGTAGATTCCTTTTATAGGGTAGAGATCCACTACGAAATGAGTTTCGTTGAAATCGACTCCCAAGTGGCGTTACAGATTAAGGAGCGTTATAGATAATTATTTCCATTTTTAAACTACTGGAGGTACAGTCTTGAAATATGATAAGCAGAATCCTTTCAAGGAGTAAAGAGCCACTAATATAATGTGTTTTGTGAAAATCTACCCCAGGTGGCGTTGAGGGGGCTCAAAGGGCGTTATAGATATTTTTTTTTCCTTTTTTAATTTATTAGACTCACTGTCTTCAAATTTGGTAAGCAGATTCCTTTTATACAGTACATTTCCTAAAATGGGTTTTATGAAAACAGACTCCCAAGTGGCGTTGCGGGGCTCAAAAGCGTTATAGATAATTATTCTCATTTATCATCATTATCTCATTTAGACGTACAGTCTTGTAATTTGGTAAAAATATTCCTTTCGCAGAATAGAGAACCACTACAAAATGGGTTTAGCGAAAATCAAATCACAAGTTTCATTTCGGGGGATTAAGGGGAGTAATAGATAAATATTTCCGTTTTTAAACTATTATACCTACCTGCTTGAAAATTCTTGGGCATGTTCCTTTCATGGAACAGAGTTCCATTAAAATGAAACATTAAAACGAAAATCGACCCCCAAAAGGGTTGCGAGGGGTCACGGGAAGTTATGTAAAAAAATTTCCGTTTTTGAATTGTTAGACCCACATACTTGAAATTGGTTAAGCATGTTTCTTTTTTTAAATAGGGATCTACTAAGAATGTATTTTAGGGAATCAACTCCTGGCGGAGCAGGGGGTTACTAGGGTGTATTGACACAAAAAAAATTCCTTTTTTTCGAACTACAAGGACTATAATAGTGAAATTTGGTTTGCATTTTCCTTTTTTTAAATTGAAATCCGCTAAGAACAGTTATATTGGAGGAGGACTCTCAACGGAATTACGGAGGATATTGATAATAAAAACTTCATTTTTACTCTATTAGACTTAGACTTAAAATTTGTCTCGCGTGTTTATTTTACGGAGTAGAGATCCACCAAGAATTGGTTATGCGGAAATCCACTTGGTTACAGGGTTACAAAAGTGCAAACATCATTCTATACTTCAATTTTTAAAATTTTTTGAAAATACAAATTAGAAGTACTGTCCTTTTTTATATCAAGAGTCGAGAGTTACAGTTATACTTATATATTTCAATATAATCGAATTCTGAATGCTAGGGCTTAGATATCAATAATATATATATATATATATCAATATATATATATATGTGTGTGTGTGTGTGTATATAAACAGTATATATTTATAAAGCATCATGAAATACCCAGTGAAGTGGGCGGGTAACGGCTAGTATATATATATATATATATAGTATTAATTTTATTTTCTCAAAACTTAATAATTTTATGCGTTAATGTTATTGTCCATAGCCCGGTTATATGTTTTTTAGTACTCACGTGGTACGTCTTTATCCAATACTTTTAGTGTGCTTGAAAATATTATTTTTTTTGGAATTCTAAGGAACTTGTATGATACTATGAATTTGTAAGTCAGCATTCTTATTAAAATGATGGTTTTAAATGTAGTATCTTTATTTTATAACATTTATAAAATGTAGAAAGTTATTTCTAGTACCACATATTTAATTTTAAATAATTTGCCTGACCATTCATATTTTAGGTCTGGGTTTTTAAAGAATAAAATATATTATTTTATTTTAAGTTCTAAGGTCTATACCGGTTTTTTTGTAATTAATCTAACAGGCTTTAATTGTTTTTATATGAAATTATACGCAGCTCAATTTTATGGATATTTTAAAAGTGTGAAGAAAAATGCATACTCAACACTGATAAACTTTAATATTTGCTTAAATAATTAAAATCTTGCGTTAATTGCTTTATAATGCTAAGCAAATATTCATCCAAATTTTTAGAATAAATATTTTTTCCCAATAAGATCAACATCTAGCATATTTTAAAGGTATATTTTACAGAATACGTAATACACTCACGGACAAAAAAATTAGCGCACCAAGAAGGAGTCGTAAAAATGCAACGAAATTTTACATACGTAATGACTACTTTGTTATAAGTAAATGATTAGAAAATCAAAGAAAAGCGATCATTTATTTCAGAGAAAAAATCAAATAAACGGAGGATTTAATACCTTGTTAAGCCCCCTCTAGCGCGAATGCACGGTGCGATACGATCGAGCGTTGATGCATACAAGTTCTGTATGATGTCTTGAGACATTTCGTTCCATATTTGCTGTAACCTTGCTTCTAGTTCATTCAAACTCGAGAGATGTCCAACTTGCCATCCCAAATGATCTCAGATATGCTCGATTGGAGACAAATCTTGGGATCGGGCAGGCCAAGGAAGGGTAGTAATTGTGCGGAGACAGTCTTGAGACACCCTTGTCGTGTAAGGTCGAGCATTGTCTTGGTGAAAAATTGATCCCGGGAGCCGTTGCATGAGTGGCAACACATGGGGTTGCACGATGTCATGGACACACCAATGGACTACCATGGTGCCAAGGATCAATACTAAGGGTGACCATGTATTCTAGGTAATGGCATCCCATACCATCACACCAGTTATGGGAGCGATGTGTGGCTGTAAAGCAAAAGCAGGGTTAAGACGTTCTCCACGGGATCTCTGGACGCGAACACTATTGTCATCACTGCTGAGATTGAATCTGGATTCGTCGCTAAAGACGTCCTGGTTCCATTCCGCTGTAGTCCAGTTTCCTCGTGCGCGGCACCACTCCAAACTGAGGCGTCGATGGGTGGGCGTCAAGGGCAGCACACGTAATGGGCGCCGTGATCCCAAATGCTCTTCAGCCAGGCGCCTTCGTATGGTTCGAGTAGACACAGGGGCCCCTAGTGAAGCTGCTACATTTGTGTGGATGGCAGCCGATGAAGCAGTTGGATATACGCGTGCATTTCTGATGTTTCGACGGTGTTCTCGACGACAGGTCTGTCGAGGGTGTCCTGAGCCTAGTCTTCGTACAAATGACATCTCTCGGATCCACTAGTCCCAACACCTCCTCACAACACAATCAGAGCTTCCTAATTGACGAGCTACTCGCCTAGATGGCCACCCAGCTTCTAACATGCCGATGATTCTCCCCCTCTCAAACTGCGACAGTTGCTAATATTGTCTTCGAAAACGGCGTAATGGCATGCCTACCTCAGCTATTTCTTTGTAAACGATTCAGCACACTCAAATAAGCTTTGGTTGCCTGTTTTAAACTCTACGAAGAACGACGTTGTACGCCATCGACCGGCTATACGTAATGCGCAATCACACTGCATTTCTAACCATTTGCATATCTTCCCGACATGTACCTTCATGCCAAGTTTAGTTACGATCCCGCAATTATTTCTTGGTGCGCTAATTTTTTTGTCCATAAAATATTTTTAAAAAAAAAACAGTTTATCTTAAAAGAATTAAAAACACATTAAAGCTTCAAAGAGATAATATTCTCCGGTTTTTAATTCTTTAATTCATACAGTTATTCATATTCGAAACAATTCTAGAAGATTAAAGTTAGTAAGTACATTTTTTTTCATATTCTCCGGCATCATTAAGCCCAACTAACAGCATATTATCTTTCTTTCCCCGTTCGTCTTGAAATTACTTTAAACATCTACTTTTCCTCTTCAATATGATTTTTCTCAAATGGCATATGTATCCTTCATTTTCCTATTCATAAAAAAATTATAGCATCTGGTTTTCAGACAAGAACAGAAATTGAGTATTAATGGTTTTATTCGCTAATGCATGTTTCGTGTTATGCTCAGAACGTATTTAAATTATATCCATTAAATATTCCCTTCAAAAATACGATTTTTATCACAAACCTAATGATTTTACATTTACCTTTTGCAATTAGCTGCATCGCAACCAGATTTGCATTTCATTGGAATATCAGAAGGAAAAATTAATTACCCATTGGGATTTTAGGTCATTTGCTGTTCTGAATGATTTTGATTATCTTAAATGAATGTAAAAAGTATTGATAGTGTTCATGGTATATATTTATATATACTATAAAAATGGGATTTGAAATTTATTCTAAATAAAAGAGTTAATTGGATATGATTAGCTTAGATTAATACAATTCTATAAATGTAATAGGAATTTTAGGATAAATTTGTTCCCATTATGTCAGTGTTTCTCAAACTTTTATTTGCGATCCAATAATCAGTCATAATTTTTTTCGCAGCTACCTCCATACAATAACGTTTTGAATTTAAAAATACTATGCTTTAACGCTAAAATCACAATACGACTTTATCTTAAGTACCACCGGCGTATATAAACGTCTCGCTCAACCAAAACGTTAATTTCCCCAGACGTATATTTACGTCTTTAAGAAGTACAATCGTTCCTGCACACTGCATCCATAAAATTATTCCGAAGGCTTTGGAATGCAATAAAGAGACCTTGGCAGTGTTTGCGAAGAATTGACTCATTTCAGGAGGATATATTTATGCGTATTCCTTTTCATCACTTCCTCAATAAATCATATGCGTGCCTACGTGGAAAATGGAGGTATTGGGGAGGGAATCTCGTAACTTTTAATAGACCATTTAAGGAATTAATAATAAACCGAACAAATTATCAAGGTAAGTGTTAGTTTTTGCATATAATTGTATATATGACAAGCCCATGGGGTTACTGGTAATTATTAAGCATGTTCTTAACTAAGTATTGTTAAATTAATTATAAAATACATTGTGTAGTACTGATACATTTATATGTGTGTGTTTTTATATGAAATTTTCAAGAAGTTTAATGACTTTATACATAAAAACCTTTAATTTCTTCTTTCACCCTATCACTATTATTACAATGCATCGAAGAAGTTGTAATTACATATTGGGAGAATACTTTTGGAAGGTTTTATTATAATCCGACAATATTGCAACGCATGGAACATTTTGAATTTTGGTTTCGAGGCAAATTTTTGATTTTGAGAAAATTACGTACAATAGAAAAAACGTGTGAAACGTAAATGCTGTAATTCATATATGTATTACTTAAGTATAATGATTTTTAAATAGTAAATATAAATTTTCTTGGCGTTAGAAATAAAAAAAACTGCTTTAAGATTTATTTTTTCCTTGGTATTATGATTATAAAATCACAAAGCAATCTGAAATTCTTAGTTATCTAAAGTTTCTTTCTATTGAAAAAAATATAGTATTCAAGTGATTTTGTGCATCTGCGAATAGGTTTCATTCCACTATCGCGTGGGATAATGGCAATGTGTTATTCATTGGTTAAAACACTAAAATCATCCAAATTTATTTTCATTTCTCGTAAAGCCTTTTTTTCAGACTGAGTATATTCATTTTAGTTTCAGGTAATCCTGCAATTATAAGGTTGATTCTGGATCTTGATAGAAAAGTACACTAGGCATTTTTTCTGTACATCCATAATCTTTCTTCAAGTTCTAAATCTCACCCAATTAACAACTATGCCTAAGTAAATTATTAAAGTATCTGCCTACGTTTCTGAATCAATGTTTCACTGAAATTAATTTTTTTTCCATTTTGTTTTGGAAAAAAATCGAGCAGGCAGAAAGTAAATATTTCATAAATTAGAGAGCGAGGAAGATACATGCTATAAAAGAGGTGAATTTTTAATATCTGATATATTAGTCACTATATATATATTTTAATAACATAAGAATCAAAAGTGTAAGTGCTTTTTATAAAGATTGATTGCATTTTTAGTCAAAGTCATGTTACTTAAAACCTGATGTTTTAAAAATTTATGAATGTATTTCTTTAATATTTTGATTCTATGTTATTTAGAGTATGATAAATGCAATGAATTATTATCAGTCGTTTGTTTTTAATATTTTTAACAGTTAATTATTACGAGCACCATGCATTTTTGTAAAATTTTCTAATGGGAAATGTGCAATGAGCCATAATTTCCTTTTTAACTGTGTAGAATATATTGTGTAAGAAAATAGATTAAATATATGGCATTGAATTAAATGTAATTTTTTTGATATTTAGTATAATTTTCATAAAATTTTAACTATGATATCTCATTTTAATAAATTTAACTGATTGATTTTTTCCATTAATTTGCCATAAACACCTGCAAAATAACATTAAATTACTAATGCATGGCATTTCAGAAAACTTGTCTCCTCAAAAGTAGGTAGTATCTTAAACAGCTCAAAAAGTTAAAATTATATACCTACATTTTTCTCTCTCTCTTTTTGTTCAGAGAATAAGCACAAAAAAAAATCATTAAAGATGATAGTCTTACGTTTCGACTTTTTCTTAAAGAAATAAATGCACACATTTTTTTTTTTTTTGTTTGGAAAAAGTTTTGCAAAAAAGTTTTTTCTTATATAAACATCAGAATATAAAAATCAAATAAATAGACAAAACTTTCTTACGATTAATGAAAGCTACATATATGCTTAATTGTTCGTACACATTTTAAGGAAATGCAAAAATATCTATTTTTTATCCCAATTTTACGACGATAATTTAAAGTAACTTTGTTTTATCTCCTTATAAAGTAGATAATACGAAGAGAAATTGTATCAGAAATAATTTTCACTAGTACAATGCTTAAAAGTGTTCATGTTTACATGAATAAATTTATCAGATTTAGGAACTGCTACGCTGATGTTTTTGAAGCACATTTGATTGAAGCACATTTTACGTAAAACACATCACGTATTTTAATATAAGATACATAAAATATATATTTGTTGACATGATATTTTGTTAGCTGAAATTTTAACACGTGAAGTAAAATTTGGATACAGGCCAATTTCTCAGTTACCAATTCCCAAAAGCTTAGGTCTGTTATATCAATGTTAAAGTATAAATAATACGTTGAATAGTTTCTATTTTTTGGGTTGACAAACTTATCTACATTAAAATGTGAAGAATTGAACTAAACTTAATACAATTAAAGCTGCATTACATTGTTATTCCTTGTCTTTTATGTAAAACATTTCCTCATCTAATTTTTAAATTTATTTTGCAAGACAGATTTATTTAGAATATTATAAACATATACTATATATTTTTCACATTTATTAAGAAATCTAATTCAAGTTTTAAAAATGGAATAAAAAAGGCTTAAATTACAGTGCTTAGTAAATATCAAGACTTTTTTTTATATAAATATGTGGCGAATCTCAATTTTCTTATATGTTCGTCCACAGTTTAATAATATGCTAATGCATTATCGAAGGAGGGAAAAAAACGACCGAAGTTTTTGCAACTCATAAGCCAGTAAGGAAAAATTCATTTTTTTACCATATCATGGATCTTATAAAAGATTCTTTCGTTCGATCAGCAGAATTTCTGGAAAGGAATCTTTACATTCATATCAGCGCAATTCTGTAGATCGTCTATCACGGAATTTCACGTGACAGATATAGTTATCGGGAAGATACTCAAAAACAGGTTTGCAATTTTTCATTCCTATATATAATTTTTTTGCGGTGAGGGTACAGATCATATCTCTTTAAATGGTTCGCTTGCGTTTGAACAGGAGAATGGTTAAATAATAAATGATCGTTCAAAATGGGTAATTATGAAAGAAAACCGCATTGTGAATAACTCACATATAAATATATCTTCTAATATCTTTTATTGGTAACAATGTTACAGACAAAAACGGTTAAAATATTTCATGATTTCAAAATTATATATGTATTGCCGTTACGAATATTCCACGCTATTTCTAATGTGTTTTATGTTTACTTTCAACAATGAGTTACAAGAAAATACATAATTTTGGTTAACTTGGTAACGAAGTACCTTTAAAACTATTCTGAAAATTATTCATTACATTAAACAATTACAGTACATAAATTTGGTTCATTATTATAGCAACTTACTTCAAATCAATTTTTAATATATAATCGCATTGCTATTTCCCTCAAGTGAATGATTGTAAATAGTGATTCAAACGTAAGTGCTGTAATAAGTTTTTAAAAAAGCAACGCAAATAAAAGTGTTTTTCCCTTTCCTCTGCAATGTGTTCCCCTTATGATTCTCAGGAATGTATTACACATACTAATATTTTAATGCGCTTAGAAAATGTACATAATAATAATTTATTTCTGATCAGGGACCTGGAAGTATGCATTTATTATGTCAAAATTAACGAAACATTTTCATTGATTTATTTAGTAATAATGCTATCTACCTTTGATACGAATTTTAAATTTTATATTTTATTTTAATGTATCCTAGAGATAAAGTCGAAACATTTTTTTGTCTTGATTCACGTAATTCATTTTTTATTACAATTAAATGTAAATTTATTTAAAATTAATGAAATTATATAGTTTAAGTTTTCTTTATGTGTGTGTGTGTATGTGTCTGTGTAAGTTTAAAAATCACTTCCACAGGTATTTAGAAAAAAAACTATAAACATTATTTTAAATATTAAAAACATTATAAGCAGAGATTTCCTTTATGCATACGTTTCTTTAAAACTTATTACGCCCCCATTTCTGATATAGTTTTCGGCAAAATGTTTTACCCAATGAAATAAAAGATATAAGTTTGCGTGTGTTTACTTTAATACTGCAAACAAGATTGTAGAATGATTATTCTATTTTGTAATTCAAGCCACCAAAATTTTACGGAATGGAATACAGTTTTAAAGCATAAATAAGGACGCTAATAAATTTTTCATAACACAAAAATTTGCAGATATATAAATTTAGTAATGATCTGCTTAGAATTTTGTTTGAAGTAGATATTTTTTCTCAAGCTTTCTTACTATTATATTACCAAGAATAAATAAGTAATACGCAATTTTATTATTGTAATGTTAATAAATACTTTAGAAAAAGTTTCAAGTATGCAAAATATATCTGATGTAAAAATATTTTGTTATATACGTACAAATTAAAAAGTAAATATTTTATATGTATAGAGCTTTTTAATTACTACTGCTTTCCTCTTTACCTCATAAAAATAAAATAGGAATCTGTATTAAATTAAAATATTTCCTATTAACTGTTCTAAGTAACATTAATCCAAAATACGCACATCAACCTTTGAATTTTTGACACATTTCCAATCACATTAACGTTTGACAAATATCCGTTTCTTAAAAAAAATGTATTATTTTTATTCTGGATTTGAGTTTCTTTATACAACTAAAAGGTTGAAAACTCCGTCAAGAGCTTCTAAAAATCAATATTGTGCTATAAAAGAGATCAATATTGTTTGCTTGTTTTGTGAATGATACATGATTATTTGAAAAACAAATCAAAAAGAGATCAGCTGCAGGCGACTCGTTTTCTACTTTGAATTTCTATGATACTTGTTCTAAAAACAAAAAACTGCACAAACTAATCCTGTAAATATTGAAAATATCCTTAAACGGAAATATCTAATTTATAATTAGAAAAACTTTGCATTTAAATGTTTCACATAGAACTTCAATTTTTTGATATTTTACTATTTTATTTGATTATATATATATATATATCTAAACCTCTTATTCTAGCCATATTAAAAAAATGATTGATATCGATTGCAAAATATATTCTAAGAAATACACATTGATTTTTTTCATATAATTTTAAATTTTTGGCTGAATGCTTAACGTACAAAACGAATTTTTAGACTACGAGTAATTTAAGAAAAGGAGCGTTGAAAAAGCATGAACTAATTCATTTAAACTAAAAAATAAAGAATTTAAAGGTAATTAACCTGATTGATTTATGCATCTGCTTCCTAAATTAAAATAAATATTAAAGTAAGAGTTGAATTGAAGAATTTATACTTTTTTACAAAAATGTTTTATGTTTTGGATTATTTCATTTAATAAATCATTTTAGATAAGTTCAATCATTGTGTTGTTAGTTTCAGTCATCTTAAAGATGCTGATTTGCAGTTTTGTAAGTCTGTGAGCCAAAAAGCAACAAGTAAATATTGATTTGAATGGTGTTCGAAACAAAGCAATTTTAGGAATTTTTTTTTATTAATTTATCTTTTTATACAATGGATATTTTGAATTCTAGTTTAACTTAAAAATGCACTTTTATATTACATTACTAACATTTTTTTCAGTACACCAGAGTAAATATTTACAAATCAAATGAAGATTTTTTTCTCACATTGTAAGATGTTATTTGTATTATAACACACCGATAACGAAATACACGTGGAAAACGAACCATCAATCTTTATTGCATAAAATGCAACTTTCTGCATTTTAAAATTTACCTCAGTTATGGTAGATAATGAATCTTGAGCTTTGTAAACCAATAAATCTCTAGCCATTTTGCATTTCCATTGTTAACTAGCAGTTGTGAATTCAAATTGTGATTTTTATTAAAAAAGAACAGTAATTTAATTTAATTTACATATTATTGGAGATTTATAAATCAAATATATAAAAGAACGGAGCTTTCACGTTATTATCACGCATGCTTTTTTCAGAATTTTCGGAAATCTGTCATAATAATAAATAATTGTTTTTGTGTATCTTGATTCAAATGAGATACTAAAATTAAGTATTTTTCAAACTCACAATTGATACAATGCGGGTAGTTCCGTGTAATCAGAAGTCTCAGAAAACATTGAATTAGGAGCAAATTATCCAAATATTAAAAAATAAATAAATTAAGGCTGCTATTATTAAGCCTTACAAATTTTGTACTTTTAATTTACCTTCTCGTTCAGTGCTTAAGCAAATATAGGGCATAAAATTGTTTATGGATCTGGCATCGCTATTTTTGCAGTAAATTCCTATTCCCATCATTTTGTATTTCATTTATTTTTACCATTATTTTTATTAGATATAAAATCTTTATAACAGCAAAAAAGCTATTAACATCCGCCATGAATTACTGTGATCTATATTTAAAAACTAAAGTACATTCAATCGCAGCTAAATATCAAAATAACAAAGAAATAATCTCCTCACGAAATAACTTTAAGCTCTTACATTAAGACTATATTTTAATTGAAATTCTGTAAAGTAAACGCTTACTCAATCCCATCGGAATTTCACACAAGGCCCGGTAGCAGATGACATTGCATTGTTCAAGTCATTGGAGGAAATGGGGTAGAAAGTAAGATTTACTTTGAGTTAAAGGGCTATTTAATCTGGCCAACCCCTTGCAGGCTATTAGGCAATTCGTGAAGGAATAGAAAGTCGTTGAGTGAAGTGAAACTGAAGCATTAGAAATCTCAGTTGATTGGGTTCTTTCTGTAGAAGTGCTATTTATCGGAAGCATAGAACGGTTGATAATGTTTTCAGCAAACTTTGCTAAATACTTTTTGTGCTTGATAAAAGAAAAAACCTCTAATCGCTTCTGTCTTCAATTTTAACATTATATTTTGGGAAGAAATTATTTAAAGGGGTGAGTGTCAAAATGCTTATGATTATTAAAATTTTTCTATTTATTTTTTAATAAGCTTGACTGACTGACTTTAAGGGAAGCATTCTTGAATTGAAATGATAAATCCAAATTCAATATAGCTAATTTAAAATCATGGTTTTGTTAAAATTCATTTTTTGAAAGCGAGGAAGCTTGTTTAATGCGCTATTTCTATGTATATTATAAAAATATAAAATAAGTGTCAATATAAACGTATATAGTTCTTAAAAATACACAACAAATTCCGTATTATTACTGAATTATTTCAAGAATAATATTATTAAAAAATATAATACAAACATAGTTCTTAAAAATATACACCAGATTCCGTATTTATATTGCATTATCCATGAATTGCTTAATTGCGTGGAATATATTGATTTATATTTCTTTAAAACTGAAAATCAGAAATAATTTCTTAAAAAAATATTGGTCACATAAAAAATACAGTATCTGACACAAAAATTAATTTGGAAGAATCATTTTAAAATAAATCTTGCAGTTGATGTAATATGAAATAATGCATTTTATTTTTTGTTGAGAAATGCGGACTTTTCTGAAAATTTTGCTAATTTTCTTTGCAATGTTAAAATTAACATTGTACAACAATAACCATTATTTGTTAGAATTTATTAATAATTTGAAACAAAGTTCATTAAAAATTAGACACTCATTATTTAACTTTTAATAACATAATAATAACAAGGCGAATTATGTTATTCAACTAATACAAAATAGAGAATTCTCTATTTTTTGTTTTTAAATGATCTTTCTTTGAAAGCTTTTTAACATCATGCTAACAATTAATTTAGAATTGATTGTCAAAAATGGTTTCTTAATTAAAGTATATTTCATTTTTTTTCACGACTCTAGTTTTAATTTACTGTTTTCTGACAAGTAATATTTCGGAGATATTTCTTGCATAATTTTTAGGCTATTTTTCCTTAAATAAAAAACACTAGTAATAATTTAATTTACAAATAAGTTATTCCACCTTGAGTAATTTTATACAATTAAATAATTTTTTAAGAAATAAAGTCAAATATATTTATAGCTCAATAAAGTTATTTCAGAAGATACTTAAAATAAACGTTTAGTCCTTATTTATGCTATGTTTCGGAGGAAATTTAATTATACATTTACACTAAATATGGTTTTAATGTAGTATTTTAAAATTTATTGTATTTATAAACATTTAAAGTTTCCTTATTTTTTTTTGTACCATAACTTTCTTCAAACTTTAAGAATTAAGTTTTCGGTACTTTTGCTTTTAACTGTAGAGCAGCTATTAATCACCAAAGATTAACTACATGCCAGAGATTAATATCCAAATACTATTTGCATGCCAGTGATTAATCGCCAAAGATTAAATGCATGCCAGAGCTTAATCACCAAAGATTTTTAAATTGTGAAAATATTTTCTGGCACAAACATATGTTGAAAATTCTCCAAAGGTCCCCAAGTTAAGTCATGAAGTTAATTTGCAGCCACAATTTTTTCAATTACTCGTATTAAGAAATGCATGCTGTTTTTTCGTTTTGCTTGTTTTAAATTTTCTTAAGAAACTTCATTTAAAGGCATTCCTTCTTACCATTTATACTTTTTAATATTGCATTTTGCAACAGAAATGAATTTTAAAATTAATTATACACTTGGCTACCGAACTAATTTTAAAAAAAAAACTAGAATGATCAAGTGAAACTGATAACAAAAGAAAAGAAAAATCCCCTCCATGAAAAATGTCGTCGCACATGAACATACCAAGATTCCACATACTGCAAAACTAAATCATCTCAAAACACTTGGGACATTACAAGAAAAAAATGCGGAACTATGTGTTTAAATAAAAATTAAAGTTGAGACTTAATTAATATTCATCCAAGTGAAAAATTATTTATGCAAGAATGTAATGATATTTTTGTACTTACATGAGTAAAAAATTCTCCCCATCCCTTAGAAATAGCGTAAAAGTAAGTAATTGTACTATTTAATTAAAATCCACTCCAAAGTATGTAATTTAATAAGTTTTTGGACTCCACAGAACTACTTTCCTGAACTGTTTCTTGAGTGCTATTTGCTGAAGATGAGTAACTACTGAAGATGAGTGTGCCTATAGAGAAATGTTCATAACCAAAATAAATATTTAGGCATATCTTAATTGGAAAAGGCTCTTCATTTTCTAATTCCAAGCCTCCATGGATAAATATATAATTCAAGATTCTCATTAATTAGTTATACATCTTGAATTCGAATTTACCAAAGATACACTGTTGTAATTAATCTATTTTCTGCCTTCACTTAAGTGGTTTGCTTCTTCCGTTTGAGAAAGCAGGGAATGAATATGATTTAGATGCATTTGTTTTAATACTTAGAGAGAGTATTTAATTCAGTGGCTGATTTTGAAAACACTGCTTCTTCTTATTCATGTACCTTCTGGCATTTCAAGAATGGAGTTGTTCAGAAATCTGTAAATGATGGACACTTAAACATAAACATTCTATTTCTTTCATATTGGCTCAGTAAAATTACTTGCTTATTATCGATTACTGAGAATGGTTTAAACAATATCGATTTTTTCTTATTCACTTTAATTCATTTGAAAATGTTTGTGATGACTAATTTAATTTATAAATTGTAACAAATACTAAGCAATTTTGAGTTTTCTCTCTTTTAAGGGGACTGGAACGATTTACACAAAGTTTTTTAATTTAAAGATTTTCATAAATTTTTGTCTGCCCCTTATGTGTATGTATGATGTAAAACAGATTTTGTGCTCAAAATTTCATAAAATACTAACCATTTAATTTTTTAAGGGAAAAACTTGAAAGTTTTGAAGTTATTTTACAATGCTACTCCTCCTACAAAAATTAACGTACATGCATGAAATTTGATTTACAAGTACATCAAACTATGCATAACAAAAGTTGGTATGGGTTTTGCAATAACATGATTGGTATTCATACAATACTTCTTTTTATGAATGCTTATTGGAAATTCTTTTAAATGTGTGTAAATCCTAAATTCAATTACTTTTTTTTAAAAAAAATATATTGTTTTGATTGAAAAATGCATACCAACATTCATTTTATGTGCTATTAGCAACTAGTGAAAAAAACTGTGTTCCCTGAATCGCACTGTGTCCCCTTGAAATTAAAGGAAAATATATTCTTTGGAGAAGTAACTTAAATGATCCTTCGAAGGTAGTCAATTTTTTTAGGCGCACATTACAAATATCGAATTTTTTTATTTTTCTGGGAAAAAAGAAGAATTCAAAAATTGTGTGAAACTACAATAATTTTTCTTAAATTTTTTTATCCGTATGTGCTTTCAAATAAAGCATTATTTTTAAATTCCTGGACATAATTACAGAATTTTCATTTTGATTTAACCCACATCTAAGTGTATTGCTTGAAAATTTATTGATGATTTACTACAAAATTTAAAGCGTTTGACACATCTCCAAATAATCACATAATCAATTATATGCTTGAAAAGTATTTATGTATTTAAACAAGTCTTAGTTCACTTTAATTTTATGAAAATTATAATATAATATTTCTCTGAAAATTTAAGTAAATGTTTTGAAAATATACATTTGACATGATTTACTCGAAGCGATTATCAAAACACTGATGTTTAATGAAATTGAGTGTAGAATCATCAAAGTATTGTGAATAAAAGGAAAATTGGTTAGCTTTTTAGTGTATTGCTTATAGAAACTTAAACATGCAAGCAAGGAATCAAAAATGTTAATATGAGCTACAACTTTAAGAATTGCTACTTATATTAATCTGTGGCATAAAATTAATCAAGTAAATGTTTTTAGAACAACTATACCTTCAAATTTCAATATTTCTAAATAATTATATTCATTGTTTTAAGAATAATTGTTTTATTTCGCAAAATTAAAATATCAGCCATATTTTTTTTAAAAAAAGTTAACTTCAGTGCAAGCTTGTCTTGTTGTTTTTGAACTTGTAACAACAGAAATCAAGAAAATTATTTCATCGAAATATTTCTGAAATGAAATTTAATAGACATGTTAAGAAATATCTGTTTACCTTTTAAAATAGGGTATTTAATCAAAAATTTACAAATTATTTTACGCTTTAATTGTGCTGTTTTAATTTTTGTAAAAATTTTAATTTTTGCTTACTAATACAAAAGTTATGAGTGCTTTGTGTAATACTGGAATGTTTGTGGATGCACTTTTTTAAAAATAACTTTTGTATAGTTACAAAATTTACAACATCTTATGTAAACATAACAAGTATTTAAGCAATTTCACACAATTATTAAGATAAAGTGTTCTTCTCAACAAGTATTTAAATATTGCTTATCATTTATATAATTTAAATATGAATAATAGTGTACCATATAAAAATTCAACAACTGAAAATTCGTTCATAAACATTTAGATCAAAACATGATGCATTTATGTAATTTTTAATAAATTTTCAGCAATCTTTCCCCATTTCCATACTTGAAATAAATGCTTTCTTCTTCATAAATTTAGATTTTTCCTCTTATATCTTACTAAAGCTAACCGAAAATTCTGAAAAATTCCTATATCAACATAAGAAAATGTATCTCAATTAGTAACATAACTTAGTATTACTCAGGTCTTATTGATTTATCTTATTCGAACGCTATATACTACATCGTTTGTTTTTAAGTTTGCAAAGCAAAAACACAACCCAATGCTTAATATTAGTGGTTTGACAAGCGATTATCATTAATTGTTCCTGAATTTAAATAATTCTTAATACTATCAATAGTGATCAGCAACTTTTCGTTTTTGACTCTTCTTTATCATCGTAAACGAAGATCTAGAACTAAGCGATTAGACAATATCGAACTGAAATCCATAAAGAACAGAGTAAACCTTCTCTTCGAACTGTAATATATTGTCTAAGTTTCTGTCCGATCCCTCTACCAACCCTAAGTTTTTATTCTATTTCTTTCTCCTGAGTTGTAACGTTAGGTCAGGAAGATACTTAGTTCTTGTTAGTGTAGATTGCGTAAAAGAGTTGGGTTACGAGTTTTCTTTATCTAGAACATTAGTTGCTATATAAGTCTCAGTGGTCTTTTTCGCTTTCGTTTGCCGAGGTATAGAAACGGATAGTTTATAACTCCTATTAGATCTTAAATGTCCCTGCTCATTTTAGAGATAGAAAAAGAAGAGTAAATTGCGCGTCAAAGAAGGTATTGGATCTTTTGTTCTTATATTGGTACATCTGTCAACTGAGCAAAGTTTGACTTGGTGGCGTTGAAGAGCGGAAAAAAAAATTGAATTCAAAGAGATATTTACTTAGGAACTTATCAACCAATTTTTTCTGTATCTTCCATCATAAACTTAGTTATTATTTTAAAATCTCCAAATTGTCATTTTAATTACGAAACATTTATTTTGATGTAAATGTGCTTTTCTTACATAATTTTTAATTAATAAATATGAATTATGAAAACAGATTAGAAAGGTAAATAAGCATCTTTTGTTAGAAATAATTGAGAAAAATTCTCAAATATTATCGATTACAGTTAATACTTCATGCTGTATCGGTTCTACGAAATTGATAAATTAGAACTGTGAAAATCAAATATTTTTATCTAATAAAATTAATATTTATAAGTTATAATTTCACAAAAAAAGTATTTTATTGAATAAAAAGGAATGAAAATCGAAATTACATTTTTGTAAAATATATTTTAAAAATGGAATAATTCGAAACTAAATACGTACGATAATATTGGGTTCTTTGAGCTTTTTTAAATATACGACATAAGAGAAACTACAATTTTTCACTTTTTCTTTTTCTGTATGAAATTTTAACTTGGGATATTCTTTAAACGAAACCAAAAACGTTTTCTTATTTCTTTGTTATTTGATATTGCTTCTATTTTGAGAAAAAAATGTACTTTCAAGTCATTGGTACGTGTTTACTGGAACTGAGAATGTATCATTTCTCGAATATAAATTCTATTACTTTAACAATGTCAGTTTCTAGTGTTTTACATCTTTAATGCAGAATCATGGTAAGCAGAATATTTCAAAAAAAGATATTTTGAGAAAACATGTAGAAAATATTACGAGATATGTATAACTATGGAATAAGTAACTATGTAAGATACAAATTCTTTAAATTGACATCCATCATCAAATGTGATTAATATCGTACTTAAGTTTAAGTTTAATATCATTCTAAAAGATTTAACTTGGATTAATTATGCTAATTTAACCTTTTTCAAACGAAGTTTGTGAGATATTAGTAACATGATAAAAGTATGTATGCCGTATTCAAAATAGTCATTTTTAAAGAGAAAAAGTAAATACAAATTTGATTTAAAATTAAGGTAAACTTTTTTTTGAAATTCCGATGATATATTGTTACACAATAAAGATAGTAAATGTAAAATTTAAACATATACCATTTTCATAATTTTATATATCAATCGCAAATTGTTTGTTAGCTGAAATAAAAGTTTTACCAAAAAGTTGTACACTTTCTCAGATTAAATTAATTCAGAAAAATGTTTAATTTCTCTCTTTTTCAAAAAAGTTTAACATCACTGTTATCAACATAATTTAAAATCGTGCTATATATATATATATATAATTTGGGACACGCTTGTGAGTAGAAACCTTTATCAGTTGTATAAATATGTGAGTTGTAACTCAAACATGTCTTAGTTTTACGGTATTTCTAAATTTTAAAAAACATTAAAAAACGGAGAATTTCTTCACTTGTGTTTGTAATATTGACAATCTGTTCGTCATTAAAGTATTTATAAAATATAGAATATTTTTTCCGAAAAAAGGATATTGCCTGATATATATAAATGAGCAACAGCACATAAAATACACCACCTTCCTAAAGAATAGAGAAATAGAAATGAAATGTTTATGTTCAATCGTTTATTTTATCGCAAAACATATTCCAATTTAGTATCCTATTCTTTAACATTGGGCAAATACAGCCTTGAAATAAAACAATTTTCCTTATCAATATTTTGAACCACCCTAATATCTTCAAATCCTATCGACAAAAGCATTAGTTTTGACTTTCCCAAACTAGATCTCATTCAGGAAAAAGGGAACAGCCCTAAAGGAAGTCTAGCATTCTCATCTCGTTCTTTGTTCTTTACCGATTTCCCTGATGCGGAAACCGTACATCTATGCAATTTCCAGAAACAAAAGAGTCCTGTTTTGTTGTACATCCCCTAATTTAAGGGTGACTTAATAAGTCCACGGGGAGTGATGAGAGTGACTGGTCAGGGACAAGAAAACTTCCCTCACTGAATTCGGGCTATTTTGTCGTTCTAGTGCCTTTTATTTGTTTGTTTCGCTGCCTTGGCGGAGGGAGAAAAAGGAAAAATACTCTCCAACTAATGTGTCTCTTTAGTGTCTTATAGATTGTAAATGGTCTTTGCATACCAGAACGAGATTGCGTCGCTATTCTTGATTAACTTTTCACGTGAACTAAAAATAGGTACTGTAAGCATGGTAAAAGTTTTAGGTTTTTGTCAGGTGTAGAGTGAAAGGAAATTTCTACGAAAACTTTTATCAGAGTTATTTCAAACTTAATCATTGTATTTGTTTCCTATTGACTGCACAATTAATGAGATTATTGTGGTATTATGGAAGTTGTTATATTTTTCAAACAGACTTGTTTTAACATTTGGTCATATTTGATCCATATCGTCATATCGATTATCATTTAAAGGGTGTCATTTTATCCATATTTAAAGGGGGTCATAATTGATCCTTTAATCTCTAGTATTTTTTTTTAATTTTGAAGTTTATTAATTTTTCATTTTTGCTGTTTTGATTCTTGATGCATACATTAGTTTTTAATTTAATAAATTGAATTTTCTTAAAACTTGGGAAATCACATGTTTACAAGAAAGAAATTGGTCCCTTGAGGTAAAAATAAGACATTTATTTATTTATTTAAAGAATGAAACTCTTTCATACACACGAGAAGTTTATTACAGTGTATTTCACACCACACTAAAAACAACAAGTAGTCTATGGATATCAAATTATTTCCACATATTTTTAATATTGTATTAAAATCTTTTCAATATTCATCAATATATTTTTCGAGTTAGCACAGGGCTATTGATTATTCAATATCACCATACTTGACATTATTTTTGCAATGAGATTTACGAACACTTATGTTATGAGATAATAAACCATTTTTTGATCAACTGAAGCGATAACAAAAAATAAATTATCTGAAGTCCAGAACAGTTCAGAGCTTTTTCAAATAATTTCATGTTTTATAATTTTAAATTTAGGTCATAAAAATAAACATTTATTCACTAACTACGATCAATGTCTTAAAAAGTTAAAAATAAAATTTCTGAACAACTAGTTATAAAAGGAGTACTGTTTTAAAACATTTTTTTTTCAATTACAATGGGAATTTGTTTATTAAATTTAGGATATTTTTATAAAAAAGGAATAATATAATTTATTATGATTTTAAATATGAGCCTCAACTAGAAGCAAAATTTTATTCCAATAAAAGTTTATAAAATTTTACAGGCTTTTTAACTTGGTAAATATTTGGCTATTTAATATTTTTATGAAAACTTTGCAATAATATAAAAATTGATCTTTCTTAGTAAAGTATACCCTTGGGAGTGTGATGAAACTTCTTTCTATTTTTGTTTATTAAGTTTTAAGTGAGAACTTAATACAGAAAACGTATTCATTAGTGAACTGTCTATTACTTAAAAAAAGTACTATTCTAGAGTTATAGCGTGGAGAATTTCCATGAAAGGATTAAATCTACTGCTACAAAGCGCTTCTTTTGAAAAATAAAGTTATTTTGCTTAGCAACTATTAAAATTTTAACTACAAAGCCAATACTTGTAGTTTAGTTTATGGTACTAAATATTTTTATTCAGATTTATATTTAGATAAAGATCATATGAATGATTTAACCAAAGTTAATTTTATTTTATTTCTTGCTCAATCTACGTAAGTCATTTTATATTACGTAAAAATTGTTTCATTTTGTTCTAAAAAAGAATCAAAGGCATCGGATTTCATATAAACACAAATAAAAACTTAAAAACAATCACACACACACACACACATATATATATATATATAGCTTTAAATGCATTAAAATAGATAATTGTTTAGATCAAGAGACTCACTTAAATTATTCGAATGTTTAAACTACGTTTAAGATAATAATAATTCTTCAAATATTCCTGAAAATAACTCTGTTTTTCAAATTTACTTGTTTGAATATTGACGGGTTCTCGATTTACATTTACAAGTTCGATTCTAAGTTCTAGAATTCAAGGTACTAAAATTTATACTTACTTTAGAATTAATCTTATACCTAATTGATTGTATTTCTGTGAATTTTTATAAATAATTTAGAAATAAAGTATTTATTAAAATAAAATCAGTTTAAATTATGGTAAAATAAAAAGATTTGAGTGCTTCACAGAGTTTGATAAACTATTCTTATTACATAGACTTATATAGTCGATTAATGAATCTGTATTGCGATTCATAAAAAGGAAAATTTTCATTAATAAGCAATTTGAGTTACAATCAAAATGTAGCCCCATAAGGTGAATTAACGATGTTGAAAATATATTTGATAAGTAAATGTTTAATGTAAACAATTCCTGCGATGAATTTTACTTGTAGATAGTTCGTGTATTTTAAATCGTTACAAATTGCTTATGGATATTGAAAATATGATAAAATGTTTCTGTGCCCAAGTACAAACTTAAACTATTATAAGAATTTGAAGAAATTAATTAAACTAATATTTTTAGATAAGAATTATCTCATTTTAAAAGAACGAGAATTTATTGCATTTAATATAAACAATGGCGAAATTAATATAAAGTATTTGAAACAAATTTAAATACTCAAATATGAAAATATATTCGCAGTCCCCAACATAGTCAGAATTCTACTACCCTCCTTCTAGCACCACAAATGACATATAGGTCACAGTAACACCCCAAAATCCATACTATTAATTACGCCCACACACGAATACGATGAAATATTTTGTCTTCCACCTCCTACAGATGATATCTGACCAGATTGTGGCCCATCTGCGGTTCTTCTGAAGTATTAAAACCCCCATAATTTATCCAGAAACTACTGAATATATCAACGGATGATCTCTGCCTTCCCATTCTAGGCCCCTACGCGAGCTTTGGCAGATGATTAAAGCGGCACAAATCCATTACCTGAGAACAGGTGTTAGAGATAACTGCGAGGACTTCCAGCGGAAGGCATTATGCAGATGCCGACACTCCCACTGGAATATGCCATTGCTAGAGATTTGATGGCAGCAGATAGAGAATGCAGTGGCCTACCTCCTTCAATGTGTATCAAATTTACCAGAAGTGGACATTTCGAATCTGGTAATTGAACGACAGTATTGAAGAATGTAATGAGGGGTTGTTAATAAAGGCCAGTTAAAATGTGGAGAGACTATCATTGCGACAGTTAACGGTCAAATTTGTGACAGTTTCGATTTGCAACTTCGGGTGGCTTTCGGATTTTAACTTCGGCTCTCTGGTACATACCATCAAAATAGAAATGAATTTGCTTTAATTTACTGAAAAGTAAATGATGTTTTGGTGGATGTAATTGTTTGACGTAGTAATTTCAGAATTAATGTGAAACGTTAACATAATCAACAATAAAATAAATTAGATATGCGGTGTGGTTTATTTCAACCCAACTTTTTTTCAAATAAACATTACCAATAAAGCTTTATAAAAAGTAAAATCTCAAAAGCGAGTCTAAAATTCTGCTTTCTGAATTTCTTCCAAAGATGTTTTTATAACATGTAATGTATTTATAATGGATATGATAAGTCCTTGTTTAAATCTTTCTCGATTTTCCTCCCTTAAAATCAGGGTACGCTTTATTATTCCTAAGTAAATAATAATATTAATTTGAGTGAAAACTATTATTCCAATTTAACATGAGGTTCTGATATCTAGCAATGTAAAAAATAGCTCTAGGAATTAGTTGAGGTGCATTTGCGGGATAACTCGATGCAATTGTATTCTTAAAGAACATTTAGCCATTTAATTAAGGCAAAATTTATAAAATAATGTTTTAGATATTAGATTATTCGTAAAGAAATATGATAAGAAAATTCATTCTGTTAGGAAATGTTACATATGTTTCAAAAGCTAGAGACATATTACCGATTTTTTGCCTTTATTGACCTTTGAGAACTAACTATCTAATGCTAATGAGAGTGGCAAAAATAGCAATAGAAATAAACTAATTCTAATTATAACCAGTTAACTATTGATTCTAAGTAGCATTAAGGATTTTTATACGTTCGTAAAAATTATTTTGTTCTAAATGTACAGTTAACTATTTAATTATATAATTCCTTTTAATTATGATTATTTTTCCAACAACATAATTGTTTAAATTTAAAAAAACAAGAAAAATGTACGAAGGTTTAAAATAACAATCTAAGTGAAATGGTGGAAAAAGAATTCAAAAACAAAATTAAAAAATAATTCTTCAGTATAAGAAATTTTTTTAAAAAACCTTTCAATTGGACTTAGCTGAAATTCTCGACGATGCCATTTAATCACATGTTTTTTTAAGAAAAAAATGTTTAAATTAATATAAGTAATACAGTACAATATTATTATGAAAGTAGAGATTTTTTTATAAAATTTGAGACTTAATTCCACGTAAATGTTAAATAATTACAGAAAGATAATAAGCGTATATTTTATTGCTGTTGAAAATAGGTATTTCAAATACATTATTCATACCCTTCCCCTCAAGGCAGAAATAAAACATTCCATATTAACCACTTAACTGCCTGTTTAAAGCTACGGGATTCACTTCCCAGTGCTATAATTTTTCACACAGGAAGTGTATGGGGGTGGGGGAGGCACAAATAAGTAAATTTCTCTGAAATAAGCAAATCCTTCGCAAACACTGCCAGGGTCATTTGATTGCATTCAAAAGCCTTCGGAATAGTTTTAGTGATAGCAGCACAAAGAAAAGTATTGTATTTCTAGATGACGGATATATACGTCCGAGGAACGCAATGCTTTGGTTCAGAAAGACGGATATATACGTCGATGGCAAAGATTAATGGTATTGCTTTGCTTGAACATAGGAAAATGAAATATCAAAACCATGCGTTGCTACTATTAAAAAATTTAGGTTTAACATCTAATAAAATGTAACATATGTATAACTAACTACTTTTTAAAACTTGTCTTTTAAAATTTTTTTCCGAATAAATAATCAATTCAAATGAGGAGGAAAAAATTAGCCTCAAAATATTTTCATTTTTTTTTATTTGCTCAGAACAATTCTGTCTGAAAAGAAATCGCCAAAATTAAAATGTTCGATTATTCACTGAATTTGAATACATGGGCAAATCTTAAGCTTAAACATATTTACTAAGCGAACGAACATGATTCAGATAGTTCATATTACGTGCGAATGACTATTTGAAGTTTTTCAGTTAATTTCGATCGCTCACACAAATTTCGTGTTCTATCACCCTTTCTCGATTTTTTTCCTTGTTTCCCTCAAATTAGGTATTAGGACTGCTGACTCAAAATCCATTCTTATTCTACTACTGTTCACCAGTTCAAATAGTTCTAGCAGGGGGGAAATATCCGCGAAAGTGGTTTGAGTGTATTCCATTTGTACTTGGAAAAATCCTTTATTCTTAAGATTACAGAAAACTCTAATACTATGCTTGTTGCTTTCAAATCTTTATAAATATTTACAACATTACCGATGCGTTTGGAAATTAATTTACAGAAAAATAAAATTTATAGGAATATTTTTAATTATGCTTTGAAGGAAATAATATAAAAATAAATAATAAATGATGACTTCAAGTTTCCACTTCATTGCTTATAAACGTACAGAAAAAGTAAAAAACACTAATTTACGTGAAAAAAACCCTGCAATTGGCTTTAAGAGTGCAAAGTTTAAATAGGAAAAAATCAATAAAATTAATCAAAAAGAAAGAAAGAGACAAAGCGGTCACATACAGTTGGAGAGAAAAGTCATATGTAAGTATTAATTAGATAATCATCTGCATAGGTATAAAAAATATTAATTTATTTCAGTAAGATTTTCGATAGTTAACAATTTACTTAGTCGTTAATAGAATAAGGTGTAAATAGACTTATTTTCTAAAAAGAGAAAAACAACCGTCTTTATATATAGTGCTTATGCAGACCTTTGTCATAAAGGATACTTATAACAAATTATTAGTAAAAATTATATTACATTTTATCTGAAATTACTTTGTATTTAACTTATTAAAACTATATTAGTCACACACAGAATAGAATATTTTCAACAACCTGTGATATTAAAAACAAGAAAAAAGTAAGCAACAGTACTCAAATTAGAAAAAAATTGCAATTCACACAAGCATATATGAATTCGAATGATAGTAATAATCTAATCTTACTTACGATGAAATACATAATTGATATAATCCTGATTAATGAAGTATACATTATTGTGGCATTTTATGAAAGAAAATGTTCTGAATCAAGAAGTATGTAGATGTTATTTTTCGAAACGCAAGGTTTTCTAGTTTTTATTAACATAAATAGTACTAAGTAAATCCCATATAATATTAATAAGAATTGTTCATGAATTATAATATGATATATATCGTTAACAGTAAGACGTACTAGAAAAATACATAATTATACTAAATGTAGTAGAATCATATGTGTCCTAAGATTTATTTTTGAGCTTAATGAGCAAATTATATTGTGAAATAAGAATGATTCCTCAAATAATAAGACATTTCGAACTCTTAAAAAAGCAATGCAATAAAATAATTTTAGTGTTTTATCGGGAACCTAAAATCATGTGTAAATATCACTTCTAAAAAAAACTTATATAAAGTTATTTAGAGAAATTAAAAACGTACTTCATATGTTTGTACTTATATGTATGTACTTAAATATGTTTCAAAGACTTAAGAAAAATTTAAGTGTTGAAAGCAATATTTAATACCTTATTTTTATATCCCACCTCCGTTAAAAATTACATTGAGTACTATTCATTTAGACAGAGAGAGAGAGTGCAGGTGATGAATCGCCAAATATGGGTACTAGTCGCACACAAAATGTTTCCAACTACAACCATTTTCTGCTGTTCTTTACGTGTTTTCCAGTATTAATTAAATTAATTTATAGTAACAGCTGGCAATAAGCTTTTTCTGTGCATATTTTCTGTGTCGTCACTGTTTCTGTTCCACTTGGTGAGATTTGCAAATAGCTTTTCAAACAATAACCTAATTTGTTAACCAAAGAAAACATTAGCTTGAATCTTATATATCTTTATTATTTTTATCTGAGGACTGCATTTGAACTACAGAATGAAGCACAAATCTTGAAGCATACGTGATAGCTATATATACAATAGACTTCTACTATAACAACACGCATATTTCAACAACGTTTAGTTTAATACAAACTATGATGTATATTTCTAAAACATTTTCCAAAGCAGGGGAAATTTATTTGTAGAAATTTAAAATTTACGAATAGAAATACTGTTAAGAAATCCATGTTATCCAACTGGAAACTGAATACATTTTACTTCTGTCTTGCCAAAAGAAATATTTTTCATAAATCAAATACTCTCTGTTGCTTCCAGTTTTCAGAAACTGATACGACTGTGTATATTTCTTCATACCGTTTCCTGTTTCCATAAGAAGATTATTTTACATTTAAGAAACCTATGATATTAGAATCGTATATTCAAGCAATCTTTGTTTATAATATTCGATTAAAAATACAGTTCTCATGTTGTTTCTGAGTGCAAAGTTGATAAAATCAAACAATCGATTCAATAATAAAATTTTACACTATAATTTTTTTTCCAAACATGCTTGTAAAGAAAATAGACATTCTCAATTTTTACAAAGCTTATTTAAATATATACGGGAAGTATTTTCTATAACATTGATACAGAAGGGAAATTTGGCTCTTACTTTGACCTAAAATGCAATTAATATTGCAATAATTTGAATTTTCTGTTGAAACATAGATCTAAAATGTGTCATGAAGAGTTTTCAGATGAAATTTTTATTTTGAAATAATGAAAAAACATCTCCAAAATACAAGACAAAAACACATCAATGAAAAATAATTCTATAATTGTATAATTATCCAAAACGTCGAATGAAAGTGTGTCATACTTTGTAAATGAACAACTGTTTGGAACATTATGATGCTAAACTTTAAAAAAAAATGTGCTACAAAAACTATTATATAATTTAAAATAGAATTAAATTAATAAGGATCAATACTACATATGTAGGTTTCAATAGAACAAACACAATTTTTGGTTTTAGATAAATTTACCTTGTATTTGAAGTTATTCATAGAAAAATTTCCTTTACTTTTGATCAAATTCATTTATTACTTTCCTATAATTAAAAGATAAATTCTAGTCAATGTTTCGTTTAAATAGTTAATTGTTTAGTTAAAATTGGAAAAATTTCAACAATACTTATGACTCAAAATGAAATAACAATCATGAGTTTGGGAAATGAAGCTATAAAAAATTTAAGTATAACACTCTACCAACCATTTATGAATTAACATATAATATCCCTTTTATGTCAGTGCGTCATTTTTTTGTATTATTTTGAAAGAAAAAAAATTAATGAATAGCTGAAAAAAAATTAATTATTAATCAGATGAAAAGAATTATATATGTATTTTTTTATTCTATAATATGCTAAGCAATCCAGATCGTCTAAAAAATTCGCTTTTAGATGTTTTATCCAGAATATTTTATCTTAAAAAAATCCTCGTACTGTGGAAAAAAATTCAGGCTATTTACATTCCTAATTACCACGTATCATAGTTTCTGATCGATTGGAAAGGAAAAAAAATACTTAATCTCATGCGGTTTAATTTGAGGCGGGGTTGCAAATGTATTCTACGTGACTCGACTAAAAGGGAGATGAAAATATTTCTAAGAACGATGAAAATGTAAGAGCAATATGAAAAAGAAAGCTTTTTATTCACTTCGAGTGATAATCAGAAAATAAGAAATGAATATGTAATTTTTAAAAAAAAGTGTTTGTAGTATATTGTACTATAGTGATGTCTAATGTTAGCTTTGATTTACGGAATTTCGCAATAACTAATAATTTGCTACAAAAGTGAAAATTTTTAAACTTTTGCAACAAAAATCATATTTTTGATATTAAATTCCTATTATATACAAAATATATGAATATTAGACAATGAACTAATCTGTATGCGTTTACAAATATTTTAGGAGAAATTATGCGATTAATAATAACATGCTAGTATTCTTCTTTTGCTGGTAAATTGTTACTAAAACATTTTCAAAACTTTCAATTATAAAGTCCCTTACATGCAAAATTATTTTTAATATTATGTTATTCTCTTTGTAAAACCTTTTTTTAAAAAAGGTTATGAATACAACGATAATCCCTGATGGTTTAGTAAGAAAAATGGTTTTATTAATTTTTGTCAAAAAGTATTGCCTTATATTTCGACAAATATTATTTGCATTGGTAATTTCAAACGATATTTGTTTAATCTGTAAGTATATTTGCCGTATAATGCGTACCCCCTCCTTATTATGAAATAATCTGAAATGGACGTGTCCAAGTGCTCTGATCTATTTAAGTTATTTTTTGGATGTATTCTACGAGGCTTTTGAACAATGGTATATTTCTAGAACTAAAAATATAAACCGCAAGAAAAGAGGTGTTAAAAAGATTGGGGATGTTAGAAATCTGAATAATATGTCGCAAAAGGAGCCCAAACGCGTCAGGTCAATCTAGAAGTAATGTGCGAGTGAATAATAAAAGCATGACATATGAGAAACTAAACTTGACATAATTCAAAAGTCATTTAAAAAAACGTGTAGTGTATTTAAGAGTTCATAAGGGACGAAGGGTGATTATTTATTTATGGATCAGAATAACAGGGACGGTGAAGAACAGTGCCGGTTCAATTTCCTTTCACGCCCTGGGCGCAGAAGATCTACAGGGCTCCTTGGTACTGGTGGATTGAAATTTATAATCAGAAAATCTGGCTAAGCCCAACTTATCCGGCCCCTGGGCGCCAGCCTCAAATGCCCAATGGATAACTCAGCACTAGTGAAGAAAAATCATAATTCGATGTACCTGAAGATATAACGGAAGACGAATACAACGAACTTTTCATTTTATCCAATAATGAAAGTTTATAAGGTATGCCATTCCCTTTAAACAAGCAGTGTACACACACACACATATATATACTGAAATCTAATTGTTTTTAAAGCTCATCTTCTCTTTATTTTCAAAGTTATTTTTATATATGGCGTATAACACACACTCGTAAATTTTGATCTATCTTTTGTGTTAAAAGTGATTTTTCTTCCCTGAACTGTACGGTATATAATAAAAGTACGAGATAATTCATTACTATTACAATAGTTTTAATTTAAATACCATTATGTGCATTAGTTTTTAATCTTAAATATTTCTACGCATCGTTTCGTGCAAAACTACTTTGTCTTGCAAGTGCGATAAAATAATTCATTTTTATTTAATTTTATGAAATGTTTTCTTTTTAATTAAATTCTAATATAAAATTAATGCCCTTAATTTATTATTAATTGAATCTGTCACCGGAAAAAAATTATTTCATTTTTTTCTCGATAAACTTCGGTACCATTGTTTTGTAGGTAAAAAACAATACAAAGAGAGAAGAAATAAAACTCCTTATATATAAACCAATAATATATTTATTGTTTTTATCCGTTTCCCGTAAAGAAACAAATTTTCTCAGACAATGAATCATGACAAAATTTCCGGTTGTATCCGACATTGGTGTTTTAAGCACTGCCTTTCATCACGGTAAACAAACTACGGTACTTTAAATTAAATTTCTTCCCAAACTACTCAGAAGCGTCTAGGACAACTTTATCTAAGAAATATTTGTACTCTTCTTCCTGATTTCTAGAGAACAGTGTTCTAATTTTTTTCTTCTTCTTGATATTAGGTTTTCTCTTCGAGGGAGATTGTTTTAGCTCTTCAGAAAATGTTGTGTTAACACTTGGTAAAATAGAATCAAGGGGGTGAGAAAGTGTCTAGAGTAAAATTGGAGGAACATCCGGAGTACCATCCAACATCCGGGTAAAATGATTTCTTTTATTTTATCATTCGAGGTAATGTCAAGGAAATAGGGAAAAAAATGAAGGAGACAAGCAAAATAAACTAATTAAGGTTAAAAAGTTGATAAGGCTCTAAAAATTGTGAAATAATAATAATAACATAATGAAAATGAGATAAGGTTATTATGATGTCCTATGTTGAGCTTTTGTTTTGAAATTTTTCCATTGGAACTTAAAGTTTATATATATATAAGTGTGTGTATATATTGCTATTGTGCTATCATAATATTTATCGTTAGCACGAATAAAAAAAAGAAAACTTTTGTTATTTTTATTATTCAAATTAAAAATGCTTGTGGGCAATCTAATTATAATCCATGAGAGCACATTTTTTTTTAAAAAAAAGGAAATTCTAACATTTTTTTTCATTGCTTTCAACTAAATTATATTTCCTTAATGTTTCCGTAGCGTACTTTTTAGGGGATACAGTACTTTGTACGTATTTTTTTAATATTTTTATAGTTATATTAAACTGTTTACAAACACCCTATATATTTGAACACATATAAAATACACATTTTTGCAATAGGAATATATCATTTTTAAACAAAGTATTATTACAAATTTTTTTAAAATTATTTCAGTATTTCAAAATCTCCACTTCAAATTTGAATGTTTTTGAACAACTTTTTATAACATTCTTAGAAACGTTCCTCACAATTCTGAGAAAGAAATTTGTATTGAGATATATTTTTTTTTCGAGTTGGACACTAAAAGAAAATATAAAACCAACAGTACCTAACTTCAATGACTTTTGGTAAAAAATAACTATTAAACAATTAATCATCCCATGTACAGAGAACCATCAAACATATAATAAAAACAATAAGAAAAAGTTTCAAAACTGTATATCAAAAATAAAAAAAAAACCTTTGTACATTTTAAATACACGATTATCGTACAAATTAAAAATATGAGAAAAAAGCTATTTAAAATTTTAAAAGTCAGTAAAATAAATGAAAGATTTAAATGCAGACATCACGTTTTCTAGTTTTAGTTTTCGTTTCAAAATACTGTTTTAAAAAATTCAATAACTAGCTAAATAATGTAGATAGAGCTAAGAAAGCTTGTGAACATATTTAGAAAAATTGTGCAACTAAAATGAAGTAATTAAGAAAAATCGATATGTTGGTCACTTTCATGGTAATAAGCCTTGTGTAATGTTATTTAAATTTTAATAAGTATTTAATGTTTTATATTTTAAACATTTATGCAAATTCTATCATTTATAAATAAATTTTGCTGTATTATAAAAATAAAGGTTTATTCAGTTGTTACTCATTTGCTTAATAGTTTAACTATTACAAAGAGACGGATACACTGAAAAACACATAAAATGCAGTATTTATTCGAAACTAAGCAGCCAAGAAATCTAAGACACACCCGAAATTCTCACATATACACACACAACATGTGTTTGTGCAAAAAAAAAAGTAGTGTAAAGGGATTTATAGATAAATCCGATATTTGCGAAATGAAAAAATTTAAAATGAAAATCAAAAAGAAAAATTAGTAATTGACATATTTTACAAGTATTAAAAAAGCTTTAATATACATAGATAAATCTATAATCACTCTAACCGTCAATATCATGTTCAATTTCCCTTATCCAACGAATTATTCCGTCTTCGATTCTAAGCCAACGCTTAGAATCGAAAATTATAAAAATTTTAAAAAATTTAATTTAAAAAACGCTTAAAAAAACAAAGAAAATTTAGATTTCACAAACATTTTGCAACAAATTAAAAATTTTTTGTATGGAACTCTTATTTTATACTAATCTTTATAAAATACAATTAAAACCAAATATCAAATATTAAAAATAAAAAAATGGCGAAGATGGTACCATGTCACCTTAATATTGGAAAAAAATTTGCAGTTTAGATTCGAATAATTAAGGTAGTAAAAATATTACATATAATTCACTCATGAATAGTTTAAATATATACATGCATCAAGCAAAATAAATTGAAGGCTTTTAAATGTACTGTTTTGGAGCTAAATAACATAATACCAACATTAACATATCTTACTAGCACTATAACAATAGCATTAATTGACCAAATGCCGTGCATAACTTAAATACTATGTGCTGTATTAACATAACCTATTATAAAAATTCTACATTTATTTATTCTAAATTAATCCATTTCTCCTCCACAGTCTTGTTTGGATCGTCAATATGAGCGATGCCACTTGCAATGCCGACATGAGGATTGATTGACTTGTTGATGAATGGAAGCAGCTGTTGATGAAGTTCACTTTGCTGTGTTCCAGAAGGCGAGAGGAGTCATAGTTCAGCGGCCATCGTGTGACGTATTTAGCGGCGTCTAAGTTAATCTTCAAGCCCAATTGACCCACGTGACCATTGGGCTTGGAGATTAACTTAGAGTCTGCCAAATGGTATCGGGTTCTTTACTTGCTTCAGCACATCCACTTTGATCTGCAGGTTATATTCTTTCCATTTGTACAGGGCTTCTCAGCTTGGACTTATTGACGATTAACCAAGACTTAAGTAGTTAATTATAATATATTCTAATGGCGTATTAAAATAGTAAACTATGTTTAAATTATCTAAATCAATGATTCTCAACCGTTTTCTGTTGCGTTATCCTTTTCACAATATCAAAATTTGGTGGCATGCTAAAAATAAAATAAGATTAAAAGAATTTTATTTACCTGTAATATACTATGAACAATAGTTTTATGATAATAATTTTCAAAGATACATAAAATAATGTGTACGAAAAATGCAACAAATTGTTTATTGAATAATAAATTACAAACTACTTATTAAAATGCATTTAATGCGAAATTTGAGCTTGATGTTTTTTGATAAATTCGTTTATATTGAGTCTTAAAACTGATAATGCCAATCTCATTTTGTCATCTACATTTAAAATGTTCTATTTTGTTTTCATTTCTATATTTGTTAATGCTGAAAAACTCAATTCGCACAAATAAAATGTAGAAAATTCTAACAATGTTTTTGTAAAACTTTTTTTGGCTATTATAGGAAAATCGCCTTTAATTTTAATCCCAAATGAATTAATTGACTCTTCCAAATGTTTTAAAATTAAATCTCGATTATTGCAGAATGGAATTGGCTCTACCTCTTCCTTAAAATTGGATTCATGTACAGATGTACCCGTTATCATAAATGGATTACAAACCCCAACCAATTTTTTTTAATATTTTAATTTAGGAAGTAATGTGTGAATAACTCTTCTCTAATGCAGTCAAATGATCTTTAACAATGTTTTCAATAGTTTATTTCTATAAAACAGTCAATTGATTGTGTTCCAAATTTTATTATTATTTTTCTCTCTCACAGGATTATAATTAATAATCTTTAAAAAAAATTGGCGGCACACAAAAGTGCCATGCCATTGTGGTTGAGAATCGCTGATGTAGATTATATAATCTTATATTACAGAACATTGTTATTAAATTGGATTTTAAAAAAAGGATAATACAAATTTCTAAATAAGATATGCTATTTTTAAGTAAAATATATCCATAAATGGGTTATGTTTATATAGAAGTGATGCTAACAGATATATTTTAGAAAATCCTATAAGTATTTAAACATCTAATTATTAGATATTACTATTTTGCTCACATCTTTAAATTATAGGTAACATTATTAGTGTCACTGTTAAAAGACATTTAAAAAGAAATTATATTAATTAAATGTCTTCAAAGCGTTATAAGTTGTTTTAATCGGTGCTATATGCAAATTTTGAGTCATGGAAAACACATACACGTGTTTCCTAAAATTCCATTTGACTCTTATAAGTAAAATAAATTACTTCGAACTATTTAAAGATAATAATTGGGTGCATCAATAAAAAATGTCATTGAGTTATTAAGCGATTGATAAAGTGATAATGTTTTCTATACTTTAAAGGTATGATTTAATATAAAATGTAGTTAACTTTTTAAGATTTTTAAAACATAATTAGAATTTACAAACCTTCAGTTTACTCATACGACATCTATTTCAGAAATAAGGCTTGTTTTCTATTTTTTACTTATTTTTCGATAAATATTTACTTTAGATTATATTTCTCTACATAATTACTTGTATTGAAATAATGCAGAATTTTAATATATATGGGACATATTAAGGCATAATTAAAAATAACATATTCTACTGTTATGTCAAATTATTAACTTTAAGGCATTTACAGTAAATTATTTTACTAGTAATAGTAAAACAAGTGTAAGCAAGGAAACAAGTACATGTAATATAAATAACTCAAAAATTGCATATCGAAAACAATTTATAACTCTTTGTGAATCTTTAACTCAAATAATTCATGTTTAAATGTCTTTTTTATTTAATATGTTTGTTAGTTTTAAGTGAATCAAACTAATAGATTTTCAATAGTAACAATTGCATTATCTCGGTAAACCGGAATAAATAAATTATTTGATGAAATTCGTAATGTTAATTTTATGATAAATGCATTTTAAAATCGCTTGTCATTGGTTTGTTTGAAGAAATTCAGGAAATTTTTATTTGCTCCAGAAAAATATTGAGCTACTGTCCTAAGAGTGAAATCAAGTTGGTTGCCATAGAATAACTGGTGACTAATCTCTGTCATGCAATTAATATTTGGCGAAAATCGCTGGCATGGTGTTAACCCATGTAAGTACCAATAATTTTTTTTAATTTTTTGCTTAGCTTTTATCATTAAGAAAATAATTTATCTATAAATTTAACAAAATATTTTTAGGAAACAGCATTTATGAAAGGAAAAACTAAAAGTAGTATTTCAATTAAGCAAAATCTTAAGATTTAATTTACTTTTTGAATATTATCCTTCAAATTATTTTTGTAAATATTTAAAAGATGTATTAAAATAAAAAGAAATGCAATATATATATATATTAACTCCACTAATCTATAGATTGGTGCAGAAAAAAATACGCGAAAAAAACTGGCCGTATCTCAAAAGCAAATAAAAAAAGAAAGATTGAAAGCTTAAAGTAGGAGGGGAATTTATTCTCTTTACTTTTTCTTACATTTACAGCAAAAGTAAGGAAGAAAAAATAAAAGTAGAACATGCAATGCAAAAATTTCAAAAGAAATGGTTTGTGAATGTATAAAAAAAGTTTTAGGTAGAGAAACTTGAATATTTATCAACACTGGCTTTTTTTAAAAATTTTTATTAATTCATATTTTAAATTGAAAAACTGAAATCTGTGATGAAGAAACGCATTAGTCTGAAAAAGGGAAAGATTTCAGAATTTCAGAGCATTTTGGATTGAGAAAAGTTATATTTTTCTTAGATAAGCTATAGGGCACTGTAATGCGGAGTTGAAATAATTTTTCTCTCACCAATCTCCCTAAAACTTTTTCATACGTTTCAAATATTTCAGTAAAGACACATTTTAATATTTGAAATATATTGAATTCTTTGCTTACGATTTATTTTAAATAAGTTTTGCAGAAAGTACAACTGTTAATAAACTGTTCACCATTATAAATAGTATTCAGAAAGTAATAGTTTTTGGAAAAAAGTTTAATATAAAAGAACTAAAATATTTACTAGAAAACTATTATATTTCGATAAATAGAAAAATTAAAATTTATAATAATACTTTAAGTGAAATATTTCAAAAGTAAACTTGTCTTTATTAATTCTTATAATTTTCTGTGTTTCAGAATTTATATATACTCCGTGAAAGAGAACGACCAATCATTTACATATTCAAAATACCTCTGGAATATCATTTACTTAAAATTATTTTATGGCGTTGAAAAATAAATAAATAAATAGGTGTATTATATCTTTTAAACGTAAAGTATATTACTTTGCATTATCAAACAAAACTGACGATTGTACATGAAAACTACGATCTTGTCAAAACAATTGCTTCGGATCTACCATCTCGTTTTTCAAACCAATGCTAAACCACGTAGATCCTAAGCACATTTGGTGTGCATGTATTTTTATTCTGCTCAGATATTTTGTGAATATGAACTCGAATATTGGAGGATTTTGAAATAGGCGTGAACTAAGCCGGGTGTGGAGCTCCAAACAATTGCCATTTTATAATCATGATCATTATTTTAAAAACGATAATGTGGTCAAGTAACGCCGTGCAAAGGGCAATATAAACGCAAAATTACGAATCTGGCATTTCACTTTTACATTGAATGAATTATTAGTGGAAATCCTAAAAGTCATTTTAATTGCAATTAAATTTCTTAAGTACGTTATGTTCAGACAAGTACAGTAATGCCTTGACTTACGTGAATTTGAAGTTACGCGATTTAAAAATCACGTCGATTCGACTTTTTTCCATTTTTTCCCATCACTGAGGCGAAATCAGTACCGGAGCCTTATGAAATTGGAAACTTGATTGAAGAAGTTGTCGATTTTGCCAGGAAAAAAATTGTAAAAGTGGATAGTGAAGACGTTCAAGAACTGCTGGATTCCCACAATCAGGAGCTGATCAGCTCATAGAAATGCATGAGCAAGGCATCGAACAAGAGTCTTCCGACACAGTTCAATCAGATCTAATGACGATTGGGAATTTGGCAGAAGGCCCCAATTTAATTGTAAATAGGTTACAATTTTCACAAAGAAGAGAATATTTTTTCAGCAAAACAAGGAATAAAAAATTATTAGCATGTTACAAGCAAATTTTGCGGGGAAAAAATCTTTGAGCCGGTAGACACTACTTGTTAGATTTTTTGAGACTTTCTACACCGAAATAACTTCAGTCTGCGATTTTATGTTTATGTTTTCTAAGATTTTATTAAACTTTTTTTTCTAAATTATCATTCCCTTTCGTCTCTAGTCCTAACTAAAAATAATTTATATGCATTTACATGATTTAATTAAACTTTTTTTTTCTAATTTATTATTCCCTTTCGTCTCTAGTTCCAGCTAAAAATAATTTATATGCCATTTACAAGATTTTATTAAATTTTTTGTTCTAATTTATTATTATTCCCTTTCGTCTCTAGTCCCAACTAAAAGTAATTTATATGTATTTACATGAAAAATTAAACACTAACTTACGCGAATATCACTCAGTCCAGCCTATCGCATAAGTTCAAGGTTTTACTGCATGCACCTATTAAATCGTCTTATTATTTAACATGAAATTTATTTTTTATATATAGAGATTCAATATTCATACAAAAGAAATGTTGAAGATATCAGTTTGCATTATATCATTGAATTATGGTGTGTGATGAAAATATAGGATCGAAATGACGTATTTTTTTGATTATTTACTTTGAATTTGTATATTTTGTAGCAGTATCATTTGAGTGTATAATGCATTAACTAGGATGTCAAAATATAATCAGCAGCTAATTGGAATCTATAACATTCATAGTTAAGGCACGTTAAAGGCTAAAGTGTATATAATATTGAGTGAAATTGAGGTAATCTACTCAGTTCTATCCTGAGATGGAAATCCTTTCCAGAATGTCGGTTTTAGGTAATCTTGAACCTATAATTATTATAGAGTTGCACACACTTCATTGCAGGTTAATTAGGTTAATTATTGTACGCGACTGGCGAATAATAATGAAAAAAAAATGTTGAATAATATATGTTGATTCGAAATTAAAGTTTAGTATACAATGATTGACTGGGTTCTGAAGTTCTTAGGTACAAGAGGTTAAATCGAATTCTACAAAAAATCATGCAATAAACTTGAGATCTATGAAAAAATTAATTTTCAATAATAGCATATTTATGCCTTTCTAATGTATTTTTCTGAGGTGTGTTTGATCAGGTAAACTATTGAATACTACAGCGTTTCTTAAACTATGGGGCACGCCCCCCCCCCCTCAGTGGGTCATGATAACTCAACGAGGGGGGCGCGAGCATATTGAAAATTCGAAAAGAAAATATTATTTAAAAAATTATTAATTTACGGAAAGTAAGCAAACAAAAAATATATTCTGTCAGTATAAAATAAAAAATAAAATACACATTTACACTGATATAATACACTTATAAATGTATTAGTACTGCACAATGATTTTATAATTAAATTAACAATGTTAAATTAATAACAACATTAATAAATATCAATGACCTCATCGGCTTGTCATATATAAAATTATATGCACAAATTAACACTTATCTTGAAAATTTGTACGATGTATAAACTGCCGATTAAAAGTTACGCGATTCACTCCGCAATGGCACCGTTTTCTACGTATTCACGTGTATGTGAGGTCTTAGGGGAAGGCAAAAAAGGCATAATACATAAATATACATAAGCCAATCCCCTGAGATAAGTAAATCCTTCGCAAAAATTTTCAAGGTCCTTTTATTGCATTCTAATGTCTTCTGAATAATTTTATGGATGCAGTGCACTTAAAAGATCGTACGTAGGAAAGACATATATATACGTTCGGGACAATTAACACCTTTGTTGAGCGAGACGTTTATATACGCCGAGGGCATTTAAGAGGATAAAGTCATTTTGTAGCTTTATCGTCAAAGGATATTATTATTGAATTAATTTATTGTTATTGTACGAAAAGAGGGGGCGATGAAAATAATGATTGGATATTGGCTCGTCAATATTGAAACTTTGAGAAAAGCGCTGGGATAGTATGTATTTATTAATTTTTCTTTTCATGCAGTAAATGTTCTACATCTTCATAAAGTACCTACTTTTCCTTTGTTTAAGAGTATTTGGGCAGTTTATTTCCCGTTGTATTTTGAAACAAATAATGGCTACAAATGCAGTTCACTTTTTTCTGAGGAAACAATCGTACTTATTTTTTTTCCCATTCTCGATAACTCGCAGATTCACACAAATTCGGTCATCTTACATTTCAATTTCGGGACTCTACTGTACAGTGAAATGCGTTTAACGCGAAAACGCTAAAGATAATATATTACAATGATTCCGACAAATTACTATGTATTTTCAAGCATTTTTTCTTTTAACACGAAACGAAAATCGCTTAACACGAAAAGATTTTTCTGTTGTGAGAAGAAGGATATTGAAAATACCTTCTTCTATATTTAAAAGAAGTCTTTTTTGGTCTTTCTACTGAAATATTTAAAAGAAATATTTCAGAAAGTTTGTGTCCTATTGTATCATCGGGGGAAATTATTGCAGTAGATGATGATAATGTGCGCACAGCCCTAACTATGGTAGACAAAGATATCTTGGAGCTTGTTCAAAGCTAAAAAATATCACTGATGCAGATTCCGACGACGAAAAAAGCGTCACTTGACCGTGTTTCAAAATAACAAGGTTCGTCGCCAAAAGCCCTCGTATAGCTGAACAGTGCGACATTAATATTCACTCATCCGACGACGAAAATGAAATGAATAATTCAACTCTTGTTCCCGAAATGAGGAACATCATGAAATCTTGCGCAGCTATTTATTTATACACATATTCCAATGGTGAAATGAATAGCAGAACGGGAAACATCAAACAATTTGTTGACAATTTGATGCTAAGAAAAGACACAACAGGGAAAGGTTTTAAATTATTTTCCAAAAACTCAATGTTTTTTTTTTTCAAAAAAATTAAGATATTTTTAATTAAATTTCATTATTTGACTGTTTTTGTTTACATCATGTTATATTAAACACACGTATTTATACTTATCTGTGTAATTAAAATATATTCCAGTAAATTTAATTTTTTGAACACATGATTTTTTTAAATATCCTTTAACATGAAATTATTTAAAACGAAAAAAAAAATATTTCAATCTCTTCATTTTGGTGTTAAACAACTTTCATGGTATATACCCCTTTCCTCTAGATCATATCAATGAAGTCACTATTAAAGGCAAATATGGTTGAAATAAGTGAACCAAATCGCTTTTCAACGTATGCACACTACATATTTAAGATGCTCATCATATAATAATCTATCGCTGGACTATAAGTGTAATTTCTAAATGTTAGCTCTCAGTTAAATTAGAAGTATTAACTAGAAAATAAATCACAACACTAGTGAATAACTTCACTAGCAATCTTCTCTTCCTAGACAGTTATCACTGAGGCAGCGACATGATAACCGGTAGTAAATTTGATATACCTAGAGAGAATGGCTACCTCCTTTATTGAATGAATAAATAGGGTTTAGTCTCTAAACTATGGTTAGCATCTGCTAAATCATTTATTTTCTACAAGAACTCCTGAATACTTGATACTGTATTACATAACGGAAACGAGGTGCTATGGTATGTTTATACTGATTTAAATTAAATATATCGCTTGAAATCTCATGAAAATGTTATGTGGATGTTAAAAGGTAATACTCAGCAAATATTATTTTAATTTATAATAATGTATCAGAATGTTTTTGACAAAGGTAGATAATGTCCTTTTAAAGAGCTAAAGTGAAAATCATTTAACACGAAACAGAGGGAACTGAAATATTTTTCGTATTAAAGCGTATTTTGAAAAACCATACATCAACAATAGTAAGTTTATTAGAGTTTATTGCATTGTATATATGCATATCTTAAATAAAAATTTAATGAAGAAAAAACATTCACAAGAACTTAATGAAATTTAATACAAAATTTTCAATTTTTTTGAAAAATAAAATGTTGAATGAGATTTTGGAAAATAATCTGATTTTTTGCATTGTTTTTTAAGCATCACATTGTCAAAAAATTGCTAGATATAGTCAATTATGTTATTCATTTTACCATTGAAATGTGCGTCTATGTAGCTGCGTATACTTATCATGACATTCATAATTTCGGAAGATGTGGGAACAGGAGCTGCATTATTTGTTTCATTTTCGTCATCGGAATCTGCATCAATGCTATTTTTGAGCTTTGAACAAACTAGAATATATCTTTGTCTGCCATAATTGGTGTTGAACGCACACTATCGTCATCTACTGCAATGTATTCTTCCGAAAATACGATAGGAAAGTCCAATCCGGCTGGTGCTTTCCGTATTTTGTTTATACCCAGAAGGGAAATCTTTTCATGTTAGGCTATATTTACTTCTTTTTAAAAGAAAACAATGCATGGAAATACATAGCAGTTTGTTGGAACCGTTATATTATTTCATGTTAACCGAAATTTCGTCTTAAGCGCTTCCGCTTCAAACGTATTTCACTGTATATGGTAAGCACGATTAAAATAATGGGGATAAATAACTAAGCAATTTGCATTATACAGATTGGATAGGGTGAATATTTATTAACGACTCAATATAAGGCAAAATGAGGGCTATTGGTAACAGATTTCATAATTTTAACCACTGTCTAAGATGATCTCAGAGTTGACACCCACTCTCTTAATTTACACCCATGTTAACGTGAGGACTGAGCTACGACACATTTAATGTGCATCCAGCTCTCTACAAGGTGAACACCAGGATTTGTTTTCGTGACACATCGGCCACAAGTTTCTGACCTTGACCAATAGGCTATCGTTGCCTTATTGTTACAGGTTGAATAATTTGTATTATTTTACTTATTCAAGTACTTTGAAACTTTTCAAAGGGCGTACTTTATAAACAATTAAATAAGGTTTTAAGACATATGTTTTTTAAATTGTAAAATACATAATATCTTTGTTGAAAAATAGACGGCGCAGTTTTAATAATGGTGTTGTACAATTGTACCCTTGAGAGAACGGGGTTAGGGTTTAGTTTTTACTAAATAAAGTTGTTATTAAAGAGTGGTTGTTATATTAGACAGTTGTATTAGCATTATATTTTGTTCTGATTACATCTACATTCTTATTCATTTCCTCTTCTAATTTAGAGTATTTTTTACTATAAACTGTTGTAAATTATGTAACATACATTAGCCAATATATTAGGGATGCTTATCGAATTTTGAACAGTAAATTCTGATTGCAGGACTATTTGGGTCTACTCAAAATATGCATTATTTAAAAAAAATTAAATTAAATTTCTGAATTAAAAATTACTTAATTTTATTTTAAAAAATTACTTTATTTCTTCTGTATACATTTTTATTTAAAATCATAAATAATTTTTTTCATAACATAAAACAATATTTTTACTATTTACTCTTTAATATTTCTGGGTGGCACAGAAGTTATAATTCATTAAGTACATATTGTTTAGTAAAACCTAAGACAAAAAAAATTATCATTATCCAGAGTATCTACATAATAAAACGCTTCAAGGCAGCAGAATTGAGTAAATATTAATAATAAAGAATTTCTTTAAAACTAAATAATGTTATTTTAAAGATATAAGGGAATTTTTTCCACCCTTTCTACACGCAAGTAAACTGCAATTTAGAAAACATTAGAAAAATCTACAATTTTTCAGATGAAAAACAGGCAAAAACAATCCATTTCAAGCACCATCTATTCATTAATGAGATTTTTTAAACTGATTTACAATTTAAAACACCGGTTATAAAAAAAATCAACCGTTTATAAACATGTCTTCTACTCCAATGTTGCGAAAATATTAACATACAGAAAAAATAAATTTTCATGGACTGAAAAAAAAGGCCTGTTTTCTTTTTTTTATTAAGCGAATCAATGTGTTGAAGCCCCATTATGTCTTAAGCATTGAGACCAAGTGTTTAGAATAAAAAAATGTATATTTTATTCTTCCCTCAACTATTTTAGTGTTTTATCGCTCTTCCGCGCCCTGTAATTTTCAATGAAAAGAAAAAAAATATGTGCTTACCATTTTTGGATTACCCTGATTATTTTTAAAGACGCACTGCCTCTTTTTTGATACGCCTATTTAAAAAGCATTTGGCTCATAATTGCCTTTCAAAGCTTTATGTATGGAAATAATATAAATTAATGAGAGGTGTAGAAAAGGACAAAATTTATTATATAATCTTATAGTGTTTATAAGAAAATCTCTTTTCTCACGCTGTTTTGCATTATTAATCCAATTGTT
>BMAO01026841.1:0-109860 GCA_019973975.1 Trichonephila clavata | reverse complement strand
TCTCCTCTGCTCCCTGTGTTGGAGGTCGTCAATCTTGACAGCTCCCGAACCTGATGAATGTGGCTGGCCTGTCATCCTGACGCCATGGCGAAGGGGAAAATTTTCCTTTCCTGTTGTCCGTGAGTTGCATTCCAGCTCGACCTTAATGAAAAAAATACTCCCAAAAGAGATTATAATAAGTACGGAAATGTTCTACACACACAACACGTGAACTCATTATTTTCCATTTCACTTTCTCCCTCCCCACTAACTTCTTGACCGGCAGGGACTTTCGTTTGAATACCACACCGACCATCCCCTGCCTCCGTTTCTGCCAAACAAATGTAGTACAATAGAACGTCTTGTAAAGAAAAAAAAATTCATAAAATTCGAATTTTGAGATGAGATCTGGGCTACCGCATAATTTACACAAAAGAATTGCACTCACGAAAACATTGTAACAGTATAATTGTGTACATAACACAGCAGTGATTAATATGTAATATAAATAAAACAAGTGATAATATATAAAGATACAAGAAGTAAATACTTAAAAAATTGATTGTGACACAGATTTTGGCGCGACATGTATGCATAGTAAAATGGGTAAAAACAACATTTCCGATGTCTGGCATGAAAGTTAAACAGATATTTTGTATAATTATGCCAACTCCTCCTTCTCACTGATCATCGCAGAACGACATGATGAAGAAAATTATTATTATTTATGAGTATAATGCAAAAAACAGAAAATCATCACAACATTGCATCACCTAACATCGAAATTCGACATGATAACAATATGGCATGATTACATAAGAAATTGCAACGTACACCAAAGTCAATGAGCATAAGGAATTATAAATTCACCCTGAGCCTTGAGTACTAATTAAATTAAGCATGCATTTGAAATACAACGTACAACAAAATCAATAGCATAAAGGAATGACAAATTCACCATGAGAATTGCGTACGAATAGTATAACTTAGGCGTGCATTTTCCTTATTACAAAACGATGAATATGCATGTGATCAGGATGCAAACCCAAGGTTAAGAAACAAAAAAAATTTATACTAAAAGTAGACGAGATTATTAAAATTGTGGCATTAATAAAAATGGATTTTAAGTCTATATATAAAAAAATAGAAGGCGAGAAAAAAAAACGAAACACTTCACTCTAACCTTTGAGTGCTATAATTGTGCACTGAACAGAGCGATTCGCATGTCATCAACACCAGACACAAAAAAAATTTTGTTCAACAATAAAAATATTAATTCCCATTACTATAACTAATTCACCAAAATCGACTATCGGCAACTCGAATACTGACTCTCAAACAACATAGCCATAAAACCTTATAACCAATACGATCCGCTAACAATTAACTAACGCTACAAACAGATAACTATCTCTCAAAAACAGAACTAACTCGACAACTGAAACTCTAATTCTCAATCATTTCTACTAAATCACTTAACTAATACCTGAATAATCATATTAATTCACAAACTCATAAAACAATTCTCTGTATCTCTTCTTCCAATACTTCGTTAAACATAACTTCCGTAAATAATTCACATAACCCGCTAGATTCTAATACAACATAATGACAACAATTTCCTGTACCTTTTAACAATTCGATAAACATAACTTCCGGAAATAATTCGCATCAGTATTCAAATATATCACGAACAATCTTAACTCAATTGTAATCAACACTCTTCACATAATGAAATTCAACTTATAAAAAAAAATTCATGCTCTAACCCACTAAGTATTCAAAACAATTTCATAAGTACAGAATGAACACAAGACTTATCTACCTCAATACTAAATAATATGACCAAGAATTTTCATAAAAAAAATTATATGAACCAAAAACACGAAATCAAAACTAACTTCACTTAATCAATCAACACTTATACCGAGTGGTACATCATGGAGGGAGAGAGAAAAATTCATAAATCGACAAAACCGAAAGAAAAAAAAAACTGAATACCTAATTTATGGACAATTGAAACTCAACTACTCAAAAACATTCTAAAACGAGAGTACAAGAACACAATACTAGTAACTATACTTTAAACATATCATAGAAATTCCTTTAGTGTGAATAAAATTTTACTAGTGCGATGGCCAACACAGAATAAAACAAACAACCATCTCGAATATTATCAAAATTCATAAAACACAATTGTAATTAAGAATAATAATGGCAAAATAGCTACTTTCTTCTACACTATCATAAGGTACTGGCGAAAACAATAAAAGTTCAAAATAAACATAAGTGATAATCATCCACAATAAGTATTCAATAAGTAGTGCAAGATAAAACAATAATATATGATTGATTATAATAACATGATAAAAACAACGTTATGGTAGTAGTAAAACCCCAGAATTTAATACTTTTAAGCAACAATGAAATCGCAAAGAGATAATGTTATAAATGAAACACAATAACAAAATACGTATAATGAGCTTACTAAAAAAAACACATGAGCATGTGTGGACTACACACATAGCTAAAATAGTAATTCACTGATTTATGAGTTATACAAGAGACCTTTCTCTATATTTCCTGACTTATTGTAGACATGTACCTTGTGTCCACAGTATATATTTTGAAATAACATACATGCAAAAGCATATGAGTGACAAAAACAAATTTAAAAAAAAAACATGAATGTATATAATATTGATATTTATACAAGTACCAACATAATAAAATACATTAATTCTCATTGATACAAAATGAATTCCTACAATCTACCCGACAACATCTTTGAAGTATTTTAAGATAAGCATGGACCCTTCTTCGATAACAAAATGTCGACAATAATATGAACAAAGTAAACATTAAAATTTATGTATGAATTTAATTTATTATTTTGAAACACTGTAATAAGTTTAATCTAAATATTCGAATTCACACGATTCCTTAAATTATATCTCTGTTCCTCAAAACATTTTTTTTTTTCTGTATCTACTGTTATAGTTTTCATCCAAATTGTTCAAATGCAAATATTTAAATCTTTTTATAAAAGGAATCATTCGGTTGACATGCGTGTTAAATTTCTTCTCAGATGCTCGACATGCTGAACTCTGTAATTCACTTTGGAAAACCGTTCTACAACTCTATAGGGACCTTCGAACTTGGGTCTGAGTTTGAAGACAATTAGATTTAAGGTTAGGTGTCCTGATAAAACATAAAGAACCAATTTGATAATCGTAATGATGCGACTTTGTATTCTTTGTGCTAAGAGCGATGTGCGATGCTTCTTGATTTTTTAAATTATCTAGGACTTTCTGAAAAATATTCTCTAATGAAGGTAAAAGTCTTTCGACGTATTCATACGTATTTTGTGATGTATCAGAGCTCTTTTGATATGTGTACGACAGACGAATGTCTCTGCCGTGTTCTAAAAAGAAGGGTGAAGTGAAAGTGGCCTCGTGAATAGCTGAATTTAAAGCTAACATAGTGTGAGGGAGTTGTTCATCCCAGTCGTTTGTGTCATGAGTGATTGCTGCAAGGATGTTAGCCAGCGATTGATTTGGCTTCTCTACTCTTCCATTTACGTGAGCTGAATAAGTTGAAATATGTCGTTTCTGGATACCCATGACCCTACAAAATTCCAGGAACTCAGAACTTTTAAAATAAGTGGCGTTATCGACAACCAACTTATGAGGGCAGCCCCTGTGTACAATATAATTATCAAAGAAGCCTTAGATATGGTGCTGGACTTAAGATCAGGAAGTGGAACGATATGAATGTATTTGGTGAATGCATCTATCATGGAAAGGACATAACTATTCCCGCTAGGCGTGGTTTTTAAAGGACCAAAAATATCATATGACAAGTTTCACCTGGCAAATGGCTCTGTTCCATTGGCTGGTGTGGGGCTAGTGGAATACTGAAAGTGTTTTTTCGAGTTAAACAAATGATGCAAGAATGAACAAAATTCTTAGCATCCTTGTACATATTAGGCCAAAAAAATTTTTCGCTAAGTCTCTGATAAGTCCTTAAAAATTTAAGATGCCTCCATATTCCGAATGAATTGATTCCAAAACTTTCGCTTTAAGACAATGAGGAACACAAACTTGTTTTCTCATGGCAGTTCTGGGTGACTTATTTGGGCGCTTAGAAAAATGACATAGCACTCCCTCCTCATTAATAAAATAACTGCTAATTCGTGGGCTAAATTCTTTATCATTAATTTTTAGTAGGATGTCTTTTAACGATTCGTCGTTTTTCTGCATTTGTATTAGATCACCAGAATCAGGTAAAGCCAAAGTAATAATGTTGACATAACGAGATAAATGATCGGCGACGGTATTCAAAGATCCTTTTACGTAATGAATTTCATAATTAAATTCTTCAAGTGACAATTTCCAACGTAGAATTTTAGAAGAGGGATTTTTATTAGATAAGAACCCTACTAAAGGCTTGTGATCCGTAAAAACTTTGAACTTCCTCCCCAAAGAAAAAGGCCTAAAAAAATTTAGAGCTGTGTAAATTGCGAAAAATTCAAGGACCGTGGCGTTGTATTTAGATTGCGAAGGATTCAACTTTTTTGAAAAAAAATATAAAGGTTTAACTTCTGAATTAGGATACCTCTGTTCTAAAACAGCCCGATACCCGAGGAAGAAGCATCAGTCGTGACTTGCAATTCTGCGGCAAGATCAGGTAGAGCCAAGACAGGTGGATTTAGAATAGCGTTCTTAATATCATCGAATGAAGCCTGAGCTTCTGAAGTCCATTCGAAAGGAGTATCTTTTCGCAAAAGATTTGTTAAAGGCAGTGTACGTTTGGCAAAATTTTTAATGTACCTTCTATAAAAATTACAGCATCCTAAAAAAGATTTTATTTGTTTCTGATCTATCGGAACAGGAAACTGATTAATTGTGATCGTCTTATCCTTATCAATGAGTATACCCTCCGGTGTGACAACAAACCCCAAAAATTTACATTTCTTAGTTAAAAACTGGCACTTAGCTGGATTGAATTTAAGATTAGCATTTTCGAAACGCTCTAACACTTTATTAATCAGTTCGAAATGTTCTTGGATGGTTTTTGAAAACAAAATTATATCATCTATGTAAACTAGAGCGCCGTTGTGAAGTAAATCTCCTAATATTTCCTGCGCTATGGATTGAAAAGCTTTAGGGGAATTTTTAAGACCAAAACAAAGTCTATTAAATTCGTATTTATCACCGTCAGGTGTAGAAAAAGCCGTTTTATGTCTATCTCTATTATGAAGTGGTATTTGATTAAATGCGGACTTCATGTCTAAAGCGGAAAAATAATTCGACCCCGAAATCTCATGAAGAATGTCGTCCAAAGTAGGTATAGCAAAATCCTGAGTCAACGTAATTTCATTCAGCTTCCTAAAATCTAGAACTAAACGCCATTTATCTCTCTGTCTGACAAATAAAGCAGGTGTGTTATACTGAGATCTAGATTTTGACACAATGCCCGCACTCTCTAAATCAGATATTTGTTTCCTAAATTCATTCCGAAGATTAAATGGGATTTTATAAATCGGACATCTAATTGGGTAATTATGCTGCAATAATATTCTATGATGTTCTGTATTAGCGGCGGATAATTCAGCGGTTGATCGAGCGAAAGCATCTTGTGTTTTATTAAAAGTTGCATTAATTTATTCTTTGTTCTAGGATCTAATCCAGAGAAGTTAAAGTCTTTTTCAGATAATTCGGGTAAGGTATCTTGTGATATTGGTAAATCTACCGAAAATTCTTCATAACTATTAACAGTGCAGATTTTCATGTTTTTTTTTTAAAGTTATTATGTGTTCGGAATTATTCGTAATTTGTAACTCGGTTGTGTTAAGTTGAGAATCAAAAGTGGCATGCGGTGAATTTATATGTATACCCTTATTTTTTAATTTAGCAGCACCAACAATAGTCGCAACTACACTAGAATGAGGCAAAACTGGTACCTTAAAACGAACATTTTTAACCTGCTTTGGACCAATAATAGTTTTATTTTCCAAAATTCCAAATATATCACACACAGTGTCATTTTGCAACGAAATTTCACAATTAACAAATGGAATGGAATTCTCAGCTATTCTCAAACAATTAAATTTCGTATCTAACATCGCGTGCCTAAGTTTAATAAAATCGAAGCCCAAGATCGCTGTGTAACCAATATTTAATTCCTGCTTAGTGACAAAAAAAATTTGCTCACAATGAAATTTCCCTAAAGCTAAATGTATCTTATAACAACCCACTATTTCCACTTCCCCGTTATTTACTGCCTTGATTTTTACAAGAACTTCCAACGGTTTCATATATTTATTCTTTATTTTGTCGAAAAGAGAATTTGACAACAGTGAAACAGAAGCTCCAGAATCAATTAAAATATTGAACTTATGGCCCCCAGAGCTTGCCTCGACAATCGGTAAGTTAACATTACAATTTGGAGAGAGATCGCCCAATTGCCCGTGTTCTAATGACGTCTCCCTCCTCGAAAGTTTAAATTCCCTGCGTTCCTTTGACCGTGAAAATGTGTTTGAAAACCACCCCGAAAACCTCCCGAGGGCGGTGATTCATAAATCACTCCCCTATTCTGCGTGACATTGTATCTCTCTCTCTGTGAATAACCGTTTCGACCTCCTCGCGAACGTCCCGGAAACCCAAGTGTATTCTCTGTGAGGCTTTCATCTCTCATCCGTTTTCGGCACTCGTTTTGCTTATGACCTATCCGTTGACAATAATAACATTGAAATGAAACGGGGTTTCTGCGAGGGAAATTTCTCGATGAATCAGAGTGATAGGCATTTACGGAGTCCTTGGTTTGTTGTAGTTTACCCACTCTTATATTTAATTCCTGTACGCGTTCCGCAAGAGCTGAAACAATCGCTGATTCTCTGTTATTCTCTCCCGATCCCGCGCGATCGTTTGTCGCTATTTCATTAAGTCTCTGATGCTGCTCCTCTAACAATGCGGCCGAAATGGACTGTTCGAATGTCGTGGGGTCCCTCGCCAATACGAATCTTCTAATATCATTTTTCAGCCCACTAATGAATCTCGATTGTAGAAGTTGATCATTCGCCTGTCGGACTGCCAACGATGCCACAACGTTATGCGACTCGAAAACCTGATTTCCCAATTTTTTGATTCTAGATGCGAATTCCTGTACAGTCTCAGAAATTCCCTGCTGACAAACGGAGAACAGTTGAAGTTTTGTGGACAATGGAACCGTGCATTCGAATCTCTTAAGGAGAATTTGAGACAATTGTTCGAAGTCGTGAATATCATTATTGCTGGGGTCAGCAAAAAAAAATTCTTCCGCTACACCTGAAAGTTTGAGTTTCAAAATTGCAGTTTTCTCATTATCTGCCCAATTGCCTAACTTCGCAACTTCGTCAATTTTATTTAAAAATTTTCTAACACTCGAACCCTCACTGCCCGCAAATTGTGGGATCAACTCAATTAAATTAAACCGATCGGAAGTAGTATGCAATTGAACAGGATCGGCCTGACGAGAACGAGGCATTATGCGAATTTTATCTAAAACCGGTGAGTTGCAATTAAGATAAAATTATCGGCAGAATGAAGTTAAAAAAAAAATTATGTTAACATTCTTACAAAGAGAAGGATCCATCTCCATCCAATATACCAGTGCCTAAATACATTAGAACAATATGGGATCGAAAAAAAAAAGAACTTTGCAACCTTTAATCTACCGAGGAAATTAAAAATTAAACTTGCGAGGAAAAAATAATTTGCTTTAAAGTTAACGCCAATGTATTCAACATTACAACAATCTTAAATTTATTATACATTCGAACACAACACATTAGCGATTGCCCAAATTCATCTAAAAAATTCACGCGTGAACGAAAGAGGTGAAAAAAAAAATTTCCTCGAATCCTGGTCACTTGGCACCAGATGATGCAGCGCTACAATTTACTTCATTAATTTAACATATTATGTCTTACGCAGGTTCGATTAATTTCACTTATGTCTGCATCATATTAGTGGTTAGTACTTTAAAACTCAATTAATAAAACAATGAAATTAAATTCGTTTATTATGTTTAAAACATTACTAAGTTAAAATAATTACACTATTCAATTTTTTGAATAAGAATACAGCAACATTCCACTTATCTGAAACGGAGGCATGGAGCTGGGTGGTACTTGGACGGCCTAAATTCAACTCTCTTAATCTGAAATCATGGTAATCGGTCTTCTGCTAATCTGTAAAATCTCTCTCTAAATCTCTGTAAATCTGTGTAAAATCTGCGTAATATCTACCGAGAAATGTCCCGGTTCCTCCTTTTAAGTGGAGGCAAATTACCCCCTTTTTCATCCGCACGCACTTTGGTCCTGCCTAACCATTGGTCAGGAACCAAGCGCAGAGTCACAAATTTCGCGACGACTCTTCCAAATTATGAGTTCATTCAACTTTGCTGACCAGCCGTTGTGACCCCCTCAACTAAGGAATGCGACAACATCCTGTCAACAAGAAACAAGGGGAATACACACAAATTGCATGTGTCTTAGGGACCATCTTAAAACCCGATCAGCATCTAAGCCTTCCAGCCTCCAAGCCACCCATCACTAGCAAGCGTAACATTTTTTTTAATCAGAGTCCAACCCGATGCAAGAACGTCCATGCCTGAATTTAAAATGATTTTTTATAAAAGCATAACTTTTAAATAATTTTTAAGGAGCTTCAATTGGGCCTCACACAAGCGAAATAATTTAACATAAACATATATTTCAATCGAAAAGAGAAAATTAGTACACCCAAAAAATCAATGGAAAGAAATGAAAGAAAATCTAAATCGAAATTATATATAAGAAAAATAATAACAGCAGAAGGGAGTTTCAGAACTCTTGTCTCTGACATAAATAATCTGAAGTAGATTAACAAAAAAAAAAGCATAAAACATTTGATACAATGCAGTCATAAAAATGTATTTACTTGTATATCAGATAATTTTTAAATAGAAAATAAATGAATTAGCATTTTTTAACTATATAACATCGAAAAACTATCTAAAACGCGCCTAGGTCAAACTAAGCTATTATCAACAACTCCAAGTTGCCAAAACTAAAAATTAATCTTTAAAATGTATTTTTCGACGATATTTTGCTTAAAAATAATTGTGATTTGGTTGCAAAAAAAGAACAAATGACTACAAATAATGTAAATAAGTTTGGTGATAATTAAATATGCATGGTGATTTAATTAAAGTTTAAATTAAAGTATAATTTAATTAAATTCCCCCGTGGCGTATAAAAAATGTCCATCCAATTGTTTTTTGTTCTGAGGCTAAAAACTACATAAAAAGCGTTTATAAAATCAGTTTTATATAAAATACATCCTAATAATATTATAAGTGCTAAGTTGAGTTGGTTTGTTTCTTTGTAACGCTTCCGCGCCTAAATTAGTTGTTAATTAAAGTATTGTTAATAGGTTTCAAAACGCTGCGAAAAAGGAACCACTGATCAGAATGACATCAAATTTAAAGGGAGTATTATTTCTATTTCTAATGGGCTGCGGATTGGTGTTTTACCATTGCAGACCTAAAACATTCCCGGAAGCTGGTATCTCTCTTTTTAGTGCGGCACCTTATTAGCGGATACCAATCGCCGCAGGTAATTTTGATGTTCAGCTTCCTCCCTACGGGGAGGCACCTGACGATGCGAAACTGTACAAGGATTTAATTTTTCCGAGAGCACCTAAGCCAAACAGACTCTCTAGGGATCTTTTATAGGGTGTAAAATCATATGATATGGCCACTGTTGATTTTCTGCATCATGAAATTCCACCGACTTGGACCAGGGTCGAACCCACAACCTTAAGTGCAGAAGGCCAACGATAAACCAACCACGCCACCCAGCAGGAGAAGGGAATATTATTGAAGAAGGGAAAAAGCGTATTTCATAAGCAAAAAAATTTCAAATTTTAACAACAGAGGGCGCTGTAAGCATCATAATTTAAAAGGGTTTGATTAGGGATGACGGTGGATCGTAAGACAACAGCTAAGGTGTAAGTTACACGTTAAACCAAGTGTTCAGTTTCAGCATGCATGACTCTTCAGGTGTGGTACTCATAGTTACGTAAGCCCACCCACTAACACAGGGTTTTTTCACACCGCATGGAAAAAATCGGCTTTTAACTGTTCCGAGGTCAAAAACCGCATAAAAAGCATCCATCCAATTGGCTTTTAGTTGTCTTGATCCTAAAAACTGCATAAAAGGAGTCCATCAAATTGGTTAAATTTCGCAAACCTGGCCCAAAACATATTCAGTATGCTATCCACCGTTGTCTGCAACAAGTTTAAATACAGAAATAGCAGGTTCCGCAACTGATCGAAGTGTCTCCGGGGTTACGTTTAGAATGTGTTGCGCAATGCGTGACTTCAATTCAGCACTGAGTCAGATCAGAGCACTGAATACAACAACTTTCAGATAGCCCCACAGCCAAAAATCACACGTATTAAGATCAGATGATCGGGACGGCCAGGGTGTAGAGGAACGGTGGCTGATAACTCTAGTATTTCCAAAATACTCTTTCAAAAGCTGCTTCACGGGGTTTTCTATGAGCGGGGGAGCACCATCTTGAATAAAAATTATCCCATCCACACAACCACGTTTTTGAAGATCTGGAATGACGCGGTTGCCCAAAAGATACTCACGGCCCTGACCAGTGACGGTAACGACAGCAGGACCAAAAGCCCCCGGCTCTTCGAAAAAGCAGGGCCCTATGATAAATGATGCCGTCAATTCGTACCACACAGTGACCTTTTCAGGGTGAAGAGGTACTGGTTGAGTTGCGAGTGGATTCTTTGTTGCCTATATTTGGCAATTATTTATATTGGCATATCCTGTCGGATGGAAATGAGCTTCGTCTGACCACACAATTTTCCACAGCCATTCGTTGTCCACTTCCATGAGAGCAAAAAATTCTAAATCCAAAGTCTCTCTTGCTGGCAGATTAGAAGGAAGCAACTCCTGCATATGGCTAATTTTGTATGGATAGTAATGCAGGTTGTTTCGTAGAATTTTATGTACTGTGCTCACAGGTCTGTCCATTGTTCGGGCGATTCCACGAGCACTGCCCTTTTGCAAACCACCTCTCGACTCCTCCTGCACTGCTGTGGCCACTTCTTGGACTATCGTCCAATTAACTCTTTTCCTCTTCCTACCAGATTGCACATGAAAAGAACCTGTCTCTTCGAATGTTTTAATCATTTTCTCCAGATCCTGGGCAGTCATCGGGTCAACGTCTTTTTTCATACCCTTGAGTGTCCGGAACTTCTGCAGAGCTATTGGAGCACAATCATTATTCTTGCAAGAAAAGCTTTACAAGCAGAGCGCGGTCCTTCAATGAGACAGTCATGGCGAAATTCTCAGACGAGAAATTTGGAAAAGTCGTGTACCCGGCGTTTTTATAACAATTGGAATGTCGGGCGCATGACAGGTATTTTCATTTACATATTCTGACGCTTATAATCTCATCTGTTGATAAAACTTGTAAATATTTTTTTTCTTATGCCATACGCTTTCCCTCTTCTATAATAATATTTCGTTCAAATTTGACGTCATTCTGATCAGTGGTTTTTTTTCATAGCGTTTTGAAACTTTAACTTTCCTTATATAAACACCATTCGGATTGTATGCTACATGTAAAATTGTATACTATGTATGGATTCTAAAAACTGCATGAACAGTAGATTTTCAGAAACAAAACATACGATTCCATATCACAAAAAACTACGTTAACACTAAATTTTTTAAACAAGTTTTAAAGAAATTCTGAGAAAATCATTTTTTTATGTGCATTTAATCATCCGCAGTTTCAGTGAAAATATTGTTAAAGAATGTTAATTGCCTTTCCATTCGAAAGAAAGACGAAAACCTTTTGTTTACATACAGACCATGATGTCAAGTATGCAACATGTAGAAAACACCACAAAATCTGGTTAATACCAGTTGATGATAGGAACAGAGGACACTATTTTCAAATGTTGTAAAACTGTAGATATCAATTAGTTTAAATTTCATGATATTTCTTTCTGTTATAATGTTACCTATGTTTTTCTATTATTTTACTACAACAAAAGATTTTGAATTTGTCGTTGAAGGAAGAAATGTATTAAAATTTTTTCTAACAGAAAGAAATTTTATGTCAGTTTCTTTTCTTAACCAAATGGTTATGACATGCTGATGAAAGTAAAAAAGAAGTGAAGATATAATTTCGTTGATTGTGTCAGAATACTGTTGATATCTGTCTGATGAATAAGTTATAGGGATCTAAGATTCTGTTTAAAAGAGCCTGACAAAAAAAAAATTTACTATTGGCTGAAAACCTTACTTTTGTGTCCTGATATCAGCAACAAATGGATTTCAGCTCAGAAGCAACAGTTTATTAGAAATAGCGTTTGCAGCCTCGGGATCCCGGTGGCTTTTTCAAATACCTGGATTTAATTTTTGTCTGAATTACATTTTGAATTTTTTTTTAAAGTATTGTGAATCTGGTATTACATTTAGTGTATCTTATTTACTTTTTTTTGTACTGTATAATTTTAATGTTAGTTTTCTTTCGTGTTGATCCTTGAAGGGTTCGAAGAGGGTGTGTACGTTAAACCATGACATTTGATATGTTTTCTTCTGTAACTTTCTCCCCATCGCGAGTAGGGTGAGAAAATGGACATTTCTCCCACCCTCAGCTAACTAACCGGTGTCAGCTAACTTATACAGAGGCATTTAGAATTTTTGGAAGATATCTCTAGTAGGGTTTCAGCCCCGAGATCCTGGAATTCCCTGGATCCCGGTGTTTTTTCTAATCCGGAAATCCCGGGATTAAAATAACTAATTTCGAGATTTAATTTTTATCTGAATTCTATTTAAAAAACGTTTTTTCATAAAAAAAATTTCTAAGAATTTTCGCACCGAAAGAGAAATTATAAAAATAACTTAAATCAAAAGGTTATCTAAAACCGATCCAATAAGGTCCTAATTTTGATTTCAACTACCACGAACAGACGAACAGTTACGAACAAACCAATTACATATCAGAAAATTTTAGATTTGAAACAGAAGTAAAACAAATACGAAATAACCTTACATTGAAGCAGAAATTATAACATTGTAACACAAACGAAAACTCTATCTAAAATAGATAAATTAAGGTGTAATTGTTTTTGATTAAAAACCACAGTCAGTTCCGAACCAACCCAACCTATCAGAAAATCCCCCACTGAAACAGAAATGAAATAAATATAAATACATGAAGGAACTGAACGTTGAAATAGAAATTAAAACAGAAAGCTATCTCCAACACATCCCAAAAGGCTTACTTTTGATCCAACTTCCCTCAACCATTCCGAAGCTTGACACTAACAGTTGGAATCCTCCGCCTGACTTTCCAGTGCGCAGTCCGGGTGCGTGGAAGAGTGCTCCTGCTATCATAAAAAATTACTCCCCAGACCAGGGCAGGAATTCAGTAAAAAAACTCAAATTTCATCAAAGCTCATGTCCAAATTCTTCCATTTTGTATGCGTGCACTAGATTTCGTATAGGGCCGTGGGTTAGAGCATCGGACGCCAGACCGAGAAGCCTGGGTTCGATGCCACCAAATACTCGCCGAGTACACACGGAGTACGTGCTCGTTAAATCAGTGGGTCCGAAGGGTGTCTCCATCTATCGTGAACAAAATCATACTGTCACCTTCATGGGCTCAAAGCTTAGGCTAATGACAGGTGTATCTCTAGCCCGTTCCCATGATGAATTTCGTGGGCCTCGATCTGACTACGTCAGACAGGTGGTATAAACAACAACATATTTCGTTTTCTTTTCTTAATGCTAAATTAATCTAAATTAAAATTAAGATCGCAACTAATTATAAATCTTAAAGATGAATTCAAACGCGTATTTGTTGTCTTATTCAAGATATCAGGATAATTTTAGGTCAAAGTATATAATGATGACTAAATTCGTCATTTTTACTCTAAGCTATAGTAAACCTCTTTATTTTTCAATAAATAGATTCAGGTTAGAGAAAATTATGATATATAAATAGATCTAATAATATTTATCCATATGAAACTAATTTGTATTCACAAAACGTACCATCAAAGAGTTAATTATATTGAGTTTTAGAATAAAATTTTATAAGATAGTATTTGTATTCAAAAGACATGATCTTTAAATAATATTAGGACATTTTTTCTATTTGAAAAAGTGTTGAAAATTGAGCATTTTATGTTTAACATTACACACAGATTAAGGTGGATTGACTGAATGTTAATTAACATTGCTCTTTTAAGCAACGATAAACAACATATATTGTAATTTTGAGCCACGAGGAAGGGGTTGACACCTAAGCTGTCACCCCATGCTCGACACTTCCCCACTACACCAACGTAAGGACTTTGAACCTCGATAGATTTAACACGACAAGTATTTAGGGGCAACATGACTCCTGCCACGATTTAGTGAGCATGACCATTCAGTTACCGCGGGTACGCTTCAAAAACTAAATGCTCCTTTGCATCAGGCTGTAAGGAAGGAGCGGTGAAGCTGGAGCTAATGAGACACACAAAGGCCTTGGATCTTCGCCGATCCCTCTCAACTCAATGGATGAGCTCTGAAGAATTTTAAGCTCTGTACAATAGAGTATAAAGAAACAGTACTATAAAGAAACAGAGCCGAAAATCAGTTGAACAATTTTGAAAATGTATTAAAAAGTTGCTGCTTTCGACTGCGTTTCTATGCCCATCGAATCCCAATAGAACTTCTTAGTTAAATTTCCTACAATATGGAATAATAATTAAACAATTGAGAGTTCTTACGTTTTGTGTTAATTTAAAGTATCGTCAATGTTTAGAAACCAGTGCCAACACGTGGAAGCCAAGTTACTTTTTAAATCAATTACATCAATAAGGAATAAGATGTAAAATAAAATTAAAATTTTATATGATCCCCCCCCCCTATATATGAATAGTGGGTGCTTGTTTTCATTGGAATGAATACTGAAAATGTGAAACAAGCAATTGAATTGAATCTGTTATTAGAGTGGATGCGAGGACTTGAGATATCTGGCACAGACACACGTTACACAATGTTATGAATACATATTCCTTCAAAATATTAAATTTTGATGAACAAAAGTTGCTATCACAATGCTCATTCATAAGATCCATCCAACAAATTCGGATACACCCAATGGACACCATAAAACTCTCTAGAGTCTCGCAGTGGCTCAGAAAAACAAGCAATTACAGCACTTTAATTCGATTGAGAACCTGTTGTCCACCGGCCTACGTAAAACCAAAACCTGTAAGCTCTAAGAACATTGACCTTTTTAACCGCCGGTCAGCATTTCATTGCCAAGGTAAGTAGGACGCTGAGAGATTAAGCCCCCTGCTGTTCGAAGGGCGGAAACGAGAAAAATCGGATTTACAGTTTCACACCTTATAAAATCCGATTCATTTGTAAAATTGAGAAATAGCTAGCAAAAACTCTTTTGTACCACCCACTGATGTGAATGGACCTGTTGAAAGTGAACCCTACAAATCACCGAGATTTCTTTCTCGTTCAGAAGCTTCTTTTATCGGTCGCTATTTAATAATAGTTCCACTCTGACTCACCGATAAACTCTTACTCAAGAGAAAATTGGAGAGAAAGTGAGTTAACTTGTAGTTATTAGTGTCTTCAGAGAAGCTAACGCGTTTCCCACTTTTGTTTTAATCAAGAGCCTCTTCACAAGTAAATTAATAAGCAATACTGAATATACATGACCTAGGCAGCCATTTTTAAAATTGCAATTTAAATGCAATATAATATTAAAATTAATATTGGAGCCTTATTATATTAAAAGCTGAAAAAATTTACTCAAGTTAAAAATCTACTGATGGTGCTATACTTTCTAAATTGTTATGAAATTTACAAGTACTGAATTCTGAGCTTGATTTAATTTATTTATCACTTAACTCGGGATTTTTTACGTTACATTTTCGAATACCAGTCAATTTGATTTAGTTATTTTGATTTTATTTAAAAGGATTGGTAATTTTGAGATGAATAAGTAACTTTTTCAAGAACCACTTCATCCTCTATCAGTACTGCTTTATATGATAGAATGCTTTATAAAGATTTGAAATTTAATTTTAAAAAACGTAAAGCTGTATGGACTCGAAAACTCCCCTTTAAACTATTTTCACTTTACTTTATATCAGTAATTCAGTTATAAATTCTGTAGTCGAATGAAATCCTCCCCATCGATATATTTAAACATCACAGTTTATTACAAGCACAAACATTAATATGCTTAAACGTATTACTAATAAGGAGCGCACAACATTTGAATAAAATATCCGATATCACACGTATCAAACCGATCCGCTGTGGTCTCGCAGATTGTATGAGTCAGATGAAGCAGGAAATTCCACAGCTATTCTTCTGCCTAATATTCTCGCTCCAATCCAACAAATCCTTTTGTTGAGCACACATATATTAGCTCATATTTTAAAAAAGGAAACTGAAAAAAATGTTACAGAATGGAATTTTTCTTAAGTTTCCCCCATAAGCTTTTGAATTCCTCTTTCAGATTTGAAAAGCACTGTACATAATCGTTTGAATTCAACGTTGTAAAGTTTTTCACAAACCCCATCCCTTTTGAAAAGTGAATGAAATTTTTATTTAGCAATTTACTTTTCCTTAGGACTAATTTTACCTCTATAAAGCTTTCTAAGAGTCATGAAGATTATGAACAAGTAGCTCTTTTCTCAGTAAGTAGTAGCTAAATGAGATGACTTGTGAATCGATAAAAAATGCTAAGTCTCTCAACCGGTTCCCCTCATTGTGAACTCGTGAATAAATTTCCCTTCAGAGATCATGACTTGTGGAATTTCGTTCTTCATATATACAGAGCCTGAAGCAACTTTCCTCGGCTCAACCAATGTTCTTCCACATAATACAAAACATCACCATGTTTAAATTTCAAATCACACACAAGAACTGTTGAAATTACCTACGACTAAGTCCGTTAGATCGAATGAAATTAACCACTTTTACAACAACAATCATCCCATGTTTAGAGTCTGAGAAGGACTTCTCACACAAGTTTTCTTAGTTTATGATACTGTGAAAAGTCTCACATCATAATATTTCCACTTGCCTTCACGTCAGATTGGAGTAATGTGGTAGCTAATATTTTTCTCGAGTAATATAAATTTAGCACCATATGTTGATATAGTATATATATTGCAAAAGTGTAACTCATATTAATCTAAAGTTTGTGTCTGACTCGTATATAAATCTAGTCCTCGTGTTACCTTTAAATACAACGATACTGGCTAATTCCTCTACAATTATGAAGTATCTATGAACGCCACGAATAAAAAAGGCTACTTGCGGAGTATCTATTGCATCCGTTGATTTATCCATTGCTACATACCTTTGAATTTAAATTTATTGAATATATTTCTTGCGAGATCCTACTGTCTCACTTACTGATCTTTCGTCTCGCTACTGTTACAGCACACACAGACAAGGTATTATTCGACATGGCTTCATTACAGGCGCAAGCCTTGAAAACCCTTTGCTGATTGAGAGTTTGTGAAGGAATGTCTTCATTCTTTTACAAACTCTCCATCACTAAAGGGTTTTCCACGCTTATCAATTTTTTCTGCTATCATGTAGCTAACACGATTACTATTTTCAGATTCTTTATTTTGCTCTGGTGAAAAAAGATTGCTGACAATTAAGTTTTGGTTTTAATTCATTCACCATATTACTTGGAAAATGTCCTTCTGATGCAGAATATTGACCCCTGTGCTTAGTATCATAATTTTCTTAATGTAGTATTCTTTCATAACAGCTACACTCTCGCTGAAAATAAGGTAAATTACTTTACTGTTATGCACTACAAAAGATAAAGATGTGACCCCCCCCACACACACATACACACACTTTTCTTAAAGTTTTTTTTCTTTCAACTTTTTTTTCCAGCTTGTGCACTCATTGGAAGACTCTAAGCGCTTCTGAATTTCAAAGTGTGGAGTGAGTTAAAATGAATGGTACAAAACCTGCTTACTACCACCCAAATGCAACCACTCGTCCATTTCACAGCTACAACATCAAAAGAGAAATAGAATTCTGTTAATTTATTCTACTCCCCCTCTATAGTAGTGAGATGCTCAAGGTCACCTTTGGCAACGTATTGGTGGAAAAGATTGACAATCTTGTTAGAAATAAGCATTCCCCTTTTTTTCCAGAACTTGTTAAGATTTCATGCATAGTGAAATTTTTATTTTAAAAATTGTATAAAATGAGTGCAAAAGTTCTGAAACATTTGTCATTTTCAGAACATTTTATTTCAAACGGATGTCAGACATATCAATGAAATGTTTTAAATATCAAGAATAGCAAGCAAAAAAGGGTTTATTACGACAAAAAGCTGACAAGGCAATTTTTCTTAAAATTGTTTCAAATTCAAATGTGCGACCTCTAAAATGCCTTCAGAGAGCCACTCGTGGCCTACGGGACACGGGGACTTTAAAGGATAAATTTATTGAAATTACAATAATAAAATAATACAAATTTTTAAATGAACGAATATGAGAAAATAAAACTAAAAAAAGCAAATGTAACAAAAGAGGCAATAGATATTCGTATTATAACATATTCCTCGGAATAGAATAAATCAGTTTTTAAAATAACGAATAGCGTATTTCAGATTAAAATTATTTATTTTTTCTCATTGTTTTAATATAAATATATCCCCTCAAAATGTATAATTTATTTTTAATGAATTGTCATTTAAATTGATACTGTAATAACAATACTGCAATTCTACTCCCTCTTTTACTGATCCATAAACTAAAAATTTTAATAATTGGGCTGAATAAAAGTGAATCATCTAGGTTCCCGAGTTAAAAGAGGTTGTTCAACCTATATATATAAAACAGATGCTTTTGTTTCTAGCCCAAGGGTTAATAGAAGCATCGCAGACTACTTTTCTGGGAGGAAGTTGATGTCACGACCTCTTTTTAGACCAAACAACTGAGAAGGAAAATATTTTATAAGGGTCTGATTTATTTGTTTTGTGTATCTTTCTAAAGGTCAGAATAACATTCCGTCCTTCTTTGGGGAAAGTCATCGCATTTAAAAATCTGTGGCAAATTCATATGTGGTTTGAGCGTTTAGAGTCTGATGTGATGAAATTAGCAATCTGAAAAAGTTAAAAAGATAAAAATGTATTGCATTTTCAAAATATATTTTTGAATTTCTTATGTTTTCTATGTTAAGTACAATTGAGAAAATACACGGGATACATGATGTTATAGCAATCCATTAAAAATTAGGAATTGCCATAAATAAAAGGTGTATTTTCTTTAATCGGGGTTGAAATCGATCCACAACTTTAAAAAAAATATTTAGATTCATAATTCTTTACAAAATGGTTATTGTATAAAACAACCCAAAATCAACTTCTTTACAACCTTGGGATCTATATTGCTCTGTGTAGCTTCGCAAATCTATGAAGCATTTTTTTGTTTTGTATAGTAATCTTAATGAAGTGGTCCTTCGCAAGAAGTTTCAAAAACTTCTTATTCAACTTCTAATTCTCTTCAATCCATCACTAAGCCAAAGTAGAGCCCGAGGGTTGGCTGACTCAATTAGTACAAAGAATTTTATGACTGGAATCGAGTATGTTCTATTATGATATGTTCCTATCCAATCCCAGGTGAATTGCGGGAAGATGTAAGGTTCTAAGAAAGGTATTATATACTTACGCTTTAGATTTATAGATGACCAATTGCTCAGAAGAAAAAACCTGCTTCGAAAATCAACTAGTGTCAAAACAGCAATTATCGCTATCAACGTACACAAAAAAATCTATCGATCGATTCATCGAATGATAATCTTTATTTTAATATTGATGTTTTAGATTAACATGAGTTTTGTGAAATAAGTTTATTGCAATTGTATGCATTTTGAATAGTGCAAGTCATGGCAAATATTATTTGGAAAAAAACAGGCATTAAAAATATTTCATCAGAACATACGCAAAGAGAGAGAGAGAGAGCTGATGATAGGAAAGGTGAGAATCGGTACTTTATTTAGATGTACACAAACTCAGTCAAATTGGGTCTTAAGGTCAATATTTCGTTCTAAATTAGGTCTCTCCTCCCCCTCGCTTTACAAGATCTCGTTCATCTAGGCAGAACCTAATTGGTACGCAACCAAGTGCTTGCAATGGATTTGAGACGTGATAATTTCTGAATATTTATCGATAGCTGTTATCGACAAATCAAAGCTCTGACGTAAGGAACGTTTCGAAAAATTAGGTGACGTTCGTCTCAAACTAGCTACAAACGAGAATAAATGAAAAATTCGAATGATATATTCATTATCCAAAGTTCATAAGAAATCTTCACTTAGATCTGAAAGTTATTGTATAGGGTAAATTTTCCAGAGGGACCCTGTTATGACAACAAAACTGGCCACCTCACCCTTGAGGTTATATATATTTGAAATTATCTGCTTATATTTTCTAGAGGAACTTTTGTGTATTAACTGTTAGAGAAGTTTTGGAATATCGGTGATGCAAAAAATTTATAAATTTGTAACGAAGAATATATTTTAATTAAAGTAAATTTATTATGAGTACAGGTTCAGTTAACTTTATTGAGTGAGTGAGGGAATATTAACGTCGCGTTGTTTTAGCTACACGAAGGCTTTTGTTAACTTTATGGAAGACGGCTAGCAACTTATCTAGAAATATGTTTTAGGGTTAAAAAGAATATTTTAATGAACTGTTTGAATATTCTTCAGCATGCATTGTTATCAAAATGCTTGAAATCAAAATAATTTCAATAAACCACTATCTTAATAAATCTTTCTATTAAAATGATTTTAAACGAGTTTTAAATGCATTAAGATATTATATATATATATATATATATATATATATACACTCAGAGCCACACAAAACATTATGACCACCTGTCAATAACGAGTTGGCCCACCTTTGGCGCGCAACACAACTTCAACCCGCCTTGAAATGGATGCCACAAGTCCTTGGTAGATGGCCGGAGACAAATTGTACCAGATGTTTAAGCAACGGTAACGCAAATCCGAGATATCGCGAATTGGTGGTCTTTGAACTCTGAGCTGCCGTCCCATGACATCCTAAATGTGTTCTATTGGATTGAGATCCGGTGAGTTAGGCGGCCAGGACATTAACTGGAATTCAGCATCATGTTCCTGGAACCACTCCAACACAATTTTAGCATTGTGACACGGGGCGTTGTCCTGTTGGAACATTCCATTTCCAGCTGGAAAAACAGAGGCCATGTAAGGGTGCAACTGGTCCGCAATGATGTTCAGATACCCTGTAGCATTATGGTCTGCTCTACCACATCGATTTTTACTCTATACTAGTAAGTACTCGTAGGCTATTAAATTTTATGTTATATACTAATATTATTGTGTATTTTATTTGTAATATTCACATTTCTCTTAATATTTCTTCCTTTCCTAATGACCCAGTGTATAGGCAAATTACAGGTGAAGATTGACTAGTTTCAAAGTTGTGTTTAAGAGCCTGCAATCATGGTTCCTAAAGCCAAGAGTTTGTTATTGTACTGCTGCGGCTAATATTATTACTGTATTGACTGGTGATATTTAGGTTTAAAACTATTTGTATATAATTATGGATTATATATATATTTGTTTTTTTAAAAAAATTTTATTCCTAGGAGTAGTTCACGAAATAAGTTGTAATAGGGTCTTGACCCAAAGGTTTTGAATCTTCTTTCCAGCCTCACGTAACCATAACACTTTCTCGGCTAAATTACCTATAGAGTAAATAATTTGCTCTCAGATACCAAAAGAATACAAACGAACGGATTTCTGAATTATATTTCAATGAAATATGTGAATGAAGATATTAATGTCATCAACTGCTAAAATCTTTCTTTAATGAATTTTGGAGGTTATAGAAAGCTCATGAATAGGGATTGCAATACTGGTATTTTGAGCCAATTGTACAATTTTGTAATACCGGTATTCACAATTTTAATTCCGTTTTTTCGGTATTACTAGAAATTTTTTAAATTGTTTCCACTATATGTTCAGGGATCGCCAACATAGCAAAGTAGTATACGTTTTTGTTTTTATGTCTCCCTAACGTTCGAAATTAATTAGACTATGAATATAAAGTTGCCTCGTAAAATCACAAGAGAAGTGATAAAATATATGAATCATTCAAGGAGGCAGGCCAAATCTATCCTATTACAGCTCAGAGTGATACTGCACACGCCCGGATTCGTAATCTGATATTCGTATCTGTGAAAACAAGAAAGTGCGTAATATTTCGATATTTTTTGAATTGGTGAGTTTTTTATTCCCATTGTATTTGTATATCAGCTATATTTAAAACCATCCGACGAGAAATCGATTTATTTGAAGATGAGGGATTTAGAGATAAATAATTGGAAAAAGTATATCGCGCATTGCTAACAGTACCACCAACAAGCGTAAATGCCGAAGGAGCGTTTTCGACAGCTGGTAATTTTTGCACAAAATTACGTTCCAGGCTTAATGACAGCACAATTGATGGATTGTGCTTTTTAAGATCCCATTTCAAATATCTGTAATAATGCCATAAATTTAACAATGATATTTACACATATTTGTGATTTAAATAAATAAGATATTCCTCAACTTTTTTGTGATTCTTTATATACTGTTATAATTTATGTGTTACGAATTATTTTCTGTGATACTTACACTCTGTAGTAAAACTGGCAAATAAAACAAAGAAACACCTGTGTTTTCTTTCTTTTTCTAAAATTTCTACTATCGGTATTGAAACCGGTATCCCGGTTTTAAGATCTAAAAAATACCGAATACCGGTATTGAATTTTTGGTCCGATATTGCAATCCCTGCTCACGAACAATTCACGAACTGTCCCAGCCTTTCAACAACTCATTACTTTATGTTATAGATATCATTAGTTAAGCACTTTCCTTGTATAAGAAGATGGCATTTAAAACTTTCAATAACATTAAAGGAAAGTTTCAAGATGAAGACCACGTGACATTACCCACTGTAAAATCAACAAAAAAACAAAAACAAATAGAAATTCAACAGATTTCCAATTTAAAATAATGCTGATTCAAAAAGAATAGTACTAATTATTTTTGATGTCATTGTATTCTCTATGAGAAAAATTATGCATTTATTTTTTAGAATGAAAATAAAGCGTTGGTAATGAGTAAAATCCTTAACATTTCTGTTGATGAGAAAACGAAAGCAATGCTAATTACTTCAATATTTCGATATTGAGAAGGCATTTCCTTGTCTCTTTTCAGACTAATTTGTTTTAATAGTACATCGTGCCTTGTATGCTGTGTCACACATGATGAAATAATTCAAGTGACATTTTATTAGATTGGAATAGTGCTTTGAATTTTTATCTGAGCTCTATTAACTGTGCTACTACTTCAGTAGTCCAGCTCACGAAACTGTGATGTAAGAGTTCTCAAAGTTATTACAAGAGTGTGGTCATTCCAATATGCTTCGCTGGTCAAAAGCAAGCCACTGTGATAAAATCCATTAACTAGTTCTTCGCGTGTATTTTTCAGAAGTTTTAAATCACTGCTGGTCGTTCTACTGGTCAGTTCTTTGTTACTTTTTCTCACAATTCTAACATTTCTGATACTTTTAAAAGATGTTACTTTAAAACAACTGATATATTGTATTATTTCCTTACATTAAGCATTTAACGCATGGTTGATGAGTAAATGAGATATAAAAAATTGAATGAATCCAATCCTACAAAAACGTGCGTTTAAAAATAAATAAAAATACGAATGGTGAAGAGAAGAACATTTCGTTTCACAAGAAAAACGGGGTTTATACAAAAAATAATATAAGAATCTACTTTTCGAAGTAATATTATAGTTAAGAAAATCCATTCACACATGTTCTAATTCCATATTGATAGCTGTTAGTGAAACCTATATTCCCAAAACAACTTTGAAATCTAAATCTAAATATTGTACGCATCTGTGGCAACTCTGCATATGCACATTACACCAAGCCACGTCATCTCAAAGTACTATAAGTCATCCGTCTGTTAAGGAGGATCAGACAGTTTGGCAGTTCCTCGCCAACGTGCGCGTTGACATCCTAACCTTGTCATATATGTAACTAATCTAAATACTCTTTAAAGTGAATGTTTTTAATAAAAGTTAAGTTTATTCTATATAAAACGAAATTTGGTCATTATTGAGTCCAAATTTATTGACTGCCAAAAATCTAAATATTTTTAAAAAATGATTTTCGATACTTCTGGAATTCAAAACACTCCGTAACCAGTGGGACGCATTTAATGGTCAAAGTGTTTCACATATGTATTGGTTTCATTTTGTAATCTATTATTCGCCAATAAATATTGCCAAACAGAGTATTAAATAAATACCAAAAAATACGAGTTTTACTAACAAATCGTAAAAACATTTTCTTAGTTTGTATCCGAGAGATATCATTGGAATTGGCTCGACCAAAAAATCAATGTGTGCTACTTATTGTCCCTTTTGGGGCTTGAAGAACGAATAAGCTATTATGTAGAGGAATTTTCAAAAATCCAATCCATAAATATTTGTCGCCTGTTGGGCCCGAGTGGAAGGAAGGTAGATCTTTCCCGGAAAACTGGTTTGATAATCTCTGAGGGTGAGCTCTTTCTCCCTGGGTCTTGTGACACAAATATTTCGATACAGAGGAGATGAATTAAATTATTTCCAAAAGAAATCAAAAATTTATTTTCAAAATAAATTAGAGCTCCAAATAGCAATTCTTATGTGAAAAGAACTTAAATAAAGAATGTGGAGATAAATTTCTCAAAAATATCCTAATGATCAGAACATTTGTCATAAAATTCTCAAACATTTTCTTTTCCAAATTTTTAAGAGGATATTTTCTGGCTTATTTAGTTATAGGATCTCTAAAAGCCCTAATTGGGATTTTCAATTTATCCTATTGTATATCAAGTAGCCTTACAGGATACTTTCAAATGGTTATCAATCGGCTTTAATATTATTTTAATATTAATTGTCATTAATTTAATATTAATGTAGTCAGATTACTTAAGGAGATTTGTATCTCCTTATGAATTCCTTGAAATCTCTTTTTAAAAGCTGTTAAAATATAGTAAGTGGAACCAGAATATTTTAATAAGCTTTCTTTTGCTTTTTTTCCAAATAAATATTTTAAAAACTGAAATATTTATTCTATTTTCGCCATATATACGAGAGCTTGAACTTGACGCGGAGCACATTTTCGGACAAACAAAATGCCTCAAGTTTTATAAAAATCTGGGACATTGTAGAGCTCGCATGCATTTGTTTATAATATAATGTTTTTAAAATTTCAAAATATCTCATTAATAATTAGTTTTTCCTTTTAATATGTAAAAGGATAGCTCATCTAGCATTACGGTGTATTAAACAAATGCAAAACACATTGTATAAAGGAAAACTGGGTCATCTCGGATAAAAATGAGTAGTTTGATAAAATAAGTTATTTTCTACAGGATAGTGAAGCCAGAATACAATATTGATGTTGGAGTATTTTATATCTGAAAAAGTATTCTGAATTTGGTCCCTATTCTTTAACATTAGTCGAGGACAGCTTTAAATATATTTGTCGTCACCCTTACTTGTATAGAGTCAAGAAAGCTAAATGTAACAAATATTTTTGAATCCTTATCAAGAAATGTTAAGAAAGGCGTTTGGGGATGGCGTCATGGATGTTTGTTTTATTATCTTGAATAGTTACACACACCCCAATAATCTCTGCTATTGTGCTCTTTTGTTTTTTTAAAAACCACCCGTCGATGACAGGACATTATTAAATTCTTTTGTACAAAGTTTGAAACAAATGGAGCGTCTTATACATTGTTTATTGTTCCAATACATTTCTTCTTTCATCTCGAATGACGATCCTGATGAAAGAGACAAAAGAACTATCAAGAATGATAAATATATGACTGACTTACAAAAGATACCGCTTGGACAAACAAATGAAATTTAAAACCGTTTGGATCATCTTCCGTTGACTCATACAGCAAATTTGTTGCTTTAAAAGTAGCACTCAAGTTAGACTACATATTCCACAAAGCGTTGCGGAATTCAAAAATGCTTCTTAGCTTCCGAAAAAATACCTGTTCTCAGATATAATAATTCAAGACGAATAACTGCCGCACTAACTCTAAAATAATCTCAATTCATTTCAATAGCAACACGATAGACAAGAAGTATAAATCATAGAAACAAAATTAAGATTTTAAAAGGATCGAGAATTTATTTAAATATTTTATCCTAAAAAAATTTTAATTCAAACTATTACCATACAATATTAATGGTATAAATATTGTTTTACCACTGTAATCTTATAAATTAAAAACTTTCAATCATTTCTACTGTTGTACCTAAAATATTCTCTCTCAAATTCAAAAGAATTCAGGTGATTTATGCATGAAATTGAATTAACAATCATATTAGAAATTGTTTTCTTTGACACTTGATGTAATGATGTCTTATTAAGACCACCATCAAATGTAATAGAAAATGAGTTCCTTATTTTCTAATATAATCCCATATTTTATATAATTATTTCATTTAATGTTGCGTAATTAATGAATTCTTCTTACTAATGTATAAATACTTTTATAAGATTTGAAAAGTTCATGTACAACTCTCTTCTAGAGATTTCATTTCACACTTTCAAATTAATCATGTATTCCTAAATTGTCACCATTTTGTTGTCATGCCAAGAAATCCAAAAGTTCAAACACTCCGAACTTTTCTTTGGATAGAAGAAAATGTCCTCAGTTTTTTACATTAATTTTCTTTGTTTGGCATTAAAATATCAGACATAAATACACAAACAGACATTTTACACACACTCATGAAAAACAGAAACTAAAATATTACATTAATATTTATTTGGAAATTAGCTTTAACAAGATTGAATACTCTTTTTGTATACTAGAATTGTCAAAATGTAATATTATCATACTGAGACATTTTTCGGTATTAGACAATTTCTCTCGACCTAATATTATGTCCTTTAATATTAAGAGTGTGTATGTGGGGGGTGCTCCTTAAAACTGCTGTAATTAATTCTCCATTATTAAAGATTAAAATTCCTTTTTACTAATTTCATATTGAAAACCAAGAACAAAAAAAAAAACAAAGCATGGCAGTATAAAAGATAGTATGATATTATTGTAAGAGAATATATTAATCATACTTTACAAATGTAGGAACCTTAAAATAATTTGATCTTCTAAAGACAAAACGAAAAGTAAGAGTTTATGGAATAATAAAATGAATAATTGAATAAAAGGAGAGTATTTACTCCTATCGATAGCAATTACGCATTTAATTACAAAGCAGCGTCAAAAAGCAACTATTTCAACACTTGTTTTTTTCTCTCCCCACACACGTTCTTTTGCAAACCAAAAGTGAGTCTGCTCAATGGTTTGCTGCATATCAATGCGAAATATTTTTCCCGCCCTTTCATCTCCATTCACCTCACCGACCTCGTTTTTAGTAGTTGAGATAATTTAAGAAATAAGGTCGATACCAAGCACAGATCGATTGAAATTTTCAATTTTTTCATACTCACATATTTTATATTGAGTCCGAAATTTTTAGAAAATTAAATAACGTGTTAGCTTCTAATAACGTAGTTTACGTATGCTAATCATAAAAACCAGTGTTTTTCATTTTACTTAATTATTCAAACGATTTCAATGTAATAATTGAAATTTTACAACATGCTGGTTTCTAATATTTGCAATTTCTCTGCCGAAATTATTTTTAGTTTCAAACATATAAGCTAATAAACAAAAATGCAGTTGGATATTCTTATTTAAAGACCTTTTTCTGGATCTAATTGTGACCTCAGGATCCACGTGATCATGGTCTCGAACTCGTGGCAAACATTTCTTTTGCGAACTCTTGAACGCCCGCTGTGTTAAGGAACGGATGCGCGTTAAACCTATCGAAACTCAAAGTTATCGCGAGGGTGTGGGGGGGGGGAGTTTGGAGAGGGGTGCCACAGCTCAGATGTCATTCTCTTCTCTTGACTTGAGTGGGATGCTAGTAAAAAATCAATTTGGAAGTCAATCAATGAAGTTTCGAAATATCTGAGCAGTCAAGAGTTCTAAACGTGATCTGATTTCTTAAAGGAAGTGCACACGTAAATGTATAAAGTAGTTCAGGAATAAAATTTCCTTTTATGAGGTAATAAGAAAATATGAATAAGTCAAAATAGAGAAGCTGTTGTATAATTTGAAAGCATTTATGTTTTATTTCAGAGGTCATAAGTCTTAAGAAATAAGGGTAAAATGTAAAGTATTGTTTTGTAAAATGAGAATGTTAAAACATCATTCTTGTGCGGCACTGCATCAAAGTACTTCAATAAAACATCGGAGATGCTTTAGTAGTACGTTTTAATGGATTCACGAATTTTACATTTTATAATTCAAAACTGAAAAATAGTTCTAATTAATTTAAAGATTAACTGAATATTTTTAAGAAATGGGACTACAGATCTGAACTAATTCTATATGAAAATTAGTTATATATTGCTGATGCAAACACCCGAACAAACAGTTTATTTTCTTATACAAAGAAATAATTCAAATTTTTCTACAAACTTAAAACTACGACTAGAGTAAATTATTTTAATGCTTTAAACAGAATAATCCCATTTTTATTTTCGTATTAAACGATATAGCCATAATTTTTTTATTATTTATCAGGAGCAATCAAAAATGCATTTTTAAAAATAGACAAAACTTCTGGTAAAAAGAAATAGAACTTTTTATAAAAATAATGAACGTGTTCTTAAAAAAAGTTAACCCGAAAAATTTTTAATCATCCTAAAACAATTTAACCATATTAAAAATTCGGAATGTCATCATAAATCATATTTTTTGTCCCCATATATTTTTTAAAAAATGAATTTGAAATTTATAAAGTCATAGGAAAATGTAATTTTAAAATTCATTTACATCCAAATGAAGAATGTACATACCGTAGGCGTGGTTTTGACCGTAACCTCCTGACCGGATTGTAAGGCCAATGAGCGTTATTAAAACATATTTTTATTTGTATTTAATAATTGTTGCTACTCTGGGCGTCGGCATTATGAAGTTCCAAATAATTAGAAGTCGGGAAATCGAGGGAAAAAAGCGATATTATTTGAATAATTTTTAAATCTCAAGTCACGTACAAATCTAGTAAAAAGAGTTATCCCTCGAAATAGTCATTAAAAAAGGTCACCGGTATTTTTTTTACTTACAAAATTATCTAGTTTAGAGCCTATAGATATCTTAGTTTTAAATATTTATTGTAAGTCGTATTTATTTGTTTCAAATATAATTCGATGGGAGGGGTTTTCTTTAAACTTTTTTTCTTTGCATAATTATTGAAAAACTGGCAAACTTTAACTTCTATGAAAATATCTCGAAGTCGATTTTTAACCGTAAAATATGAAATACGATGAACAAACCATTTATCTAAATCGCACGTACACTTATTGAACAGTTTCATTTTTATCCATTCACACAGCCAAAGCTATTTAAAATCATCTTTATTTTTTGTACCTAAAGTTATGTTGATAAGTTTCATTTATTTATTGGCTTGCAAAATTTTTCAAATTTCATGCCTTCAGTTCCATAGCAATGATCTTTAAATATTTATAAAATTCACAGAATGTATCGAAATTTTTCCATGGTTAGTAATATTATTTATTTGAGGTGTGTGTAAAAGGCTCTTTCTTTGATCTTTATTATTATTATTTATTGTTTTGTATTCTAGTGGTCTTGTTTTATTAATATTCCTATACAAATGTATGTAAAATAGGTTGTATTAAATATTGTACATTGTTGTATTGTACATTGTTGTAAATATTGTTGTATTGTACAACCATACGTTCTGTGAGACTGATTTTATTCAACTGTATATATTCATGAGTTGTATTCAACCCTGAGCATTTCATGAAAATCTTTACATTGGAGTGACTGTCTTACTTCAAGTCTCCACGACAATTTTCCACTTTATTCCATTATTTAAGTGTTAGTATATTAACTTTTTTTTTCATTCCTCTCTCTCTCATACATACAGACAGAATGCTGCCAAAACTCCGAGAAGGTCAACGACGTGATTTAAAGAAGAAAGCACGAAAATTGGAATCTGTATTTGCACAGTATTTTCTCTAAATATGAAATAATTTAATTTCTTGCACACTCACACACACTCGCGTAATCAACACTAAAAATTTGAACGCTTTTTGGAAGCATTAGTTTTACCCTTCGTTCAGTTTTTTTGAGAAATTAGACGAAATATTCAAATTTTTTTTAATTTTGAACACCAATATACACACACACACACATATACAGGGTGTTTCATAAATGATGGGAGTAACTTTAAGGGGTGATAGTACACATCAAGACGAGTAATAGTAAATAGGAAACCAAGTGTCCCAAACGTCTTCCGAAGGAGAAAGGCGCCATCAAAGTTTAGGGTCCTAAATTTCAAATGATGATAAAAAACGGGAAAATGGATCGATTCATTTGCGGTTTTCACTAAAATCATTCTTTAAATTAGTATTTTCATTAAAAAAAGTTTTAAAGACAAAGTTAAAAAAATGCCGTTAGAGGGCGCTCTAGACTTTGGAGTACCGAACAACTACCTTTTACCAGTATTTTTTTTTATTTTGTTAAATGTTTACAAAAGCTTAGATTTTAACTTGAATTTCGAGCGCAAAATTGAAACCATCGGGAGCGGTTAAGTGGCGCAAATGTAACCGCGTTTAGGGAGGAAAAATTGAAATGCTCGTATGTAATGATCAAAATAAAAAACGATAAAGCAAACTTTAAGAGGCGATAGTACAACACCAAAACAAGTAACATTCATCAAAGAAATCATACTCGTAATTTTAACCCGAAGGTGATAGAGGGCGCTGAAACAGATTTCGTTTTAAGAGACAAAAAGGAAACAAAGAACATTTACGTTATAAAAAAAAGTTTAATTAGAAATGATTACAATATCTGTTCGAAACACTGACCATTAGAGGCGATGCATGTGGTACAACGGCGAAGAAGGGATTCACGAACCCTCTGAAACACGCCAGGAGTATCGCGCACCTCTCCTGCAGCTGCCGAAAGTCTGGCGACGAGTTCTTCTGCAGTTTCGATAGGAGTCTCATACATAAGACTCTTCAAGTGTCCCCACAAAAAGAAATCCAGGCATGAAAGATCGGGCGATCGCGCTGGCCAAGGGACAGGACCACTTCGCCCAATCCATTGATTTGGAAAGGTTGCGTTTAGATAATTTCGCACCTCTGGCGCAAAATGAGCTGGTGCTCCATCCTGCTGGAACCACATTACTCGCCGGATACGAGGGGGAACATCTGTTATCATTTCCGGCAGCACCTGTTGCAGAAAGGTAAGATATTTTTTTCCATCCAGGCTTTCTGGCAGAAGATAAGGTCCAAGTAGATGGGCACCAATTATTCCTGCCCAAACATTTATGGAAAATCGTCGCTGATATGCATGTGTAGAAGACGCATGTGGATTTACATCTGCCCATTGGTGGGAATTGTGGGTGTTAAATGTACCGTCACGTGTAAATGTACATTCATCTGTAAAAAGCACAGTTGCACCAAAATCGGGATTTAGGGTGTGCTTCTGCAGATACCAGCGAGCAAAATCCATTCGACGAGGAAAATCCCTTTCAGTCAGTTCCTGGACTCGTTGGACATGAAAAGGATGCATACTTTCATCCTTTAGTACTCGCCATGTCGTGGAGGGTGATACTTCAATTTGACTAGCCACTGCTCGCGTGCTTGTATTTGGATGATCAGTCACCATATCCAGAATTTTTTCTTCCACGGCTACCGTTCTGTTAGACTTCGCACAGCCTGCATTTGAACGTGCACCAAAAAAGGATCCTGTCTCACACAACTGTCTGTGCAAGCGCACAAATGTTTTATCATTGGGCAACCGCCTGTTGGGAAACTTTTTTCCGTATAATCGTCGCGCCTCTGCACTATTCCCATTTGCAGTTCCGTAGATGAAGTGCATATCAGCCTTTTCTTGATTAGTGAAGGGCAACATCTTTCGTTACGTTTGTTCCGTGATTTACACTTGCACACTCGGGTCAATGGCTTTTATCTTAATAACAATTTGCATATGCGTTCTTCTTCTTCCCCATATCACAATATCATGTTCTTCTTCCAGAATCTTGCAGCTAAAACGCTTGCATGGATAAAATTTGAAGATGCTCTAGCACGTTTGCGTTTGAATTCAAATCATGCATTTTCTAATCGAAGTTGATTGTTTTTATGTTGTACTATCGCCTCTTAAAGTTTGCTTTATCGTTTTTAATTTTGATCATTACATACGAGCATTTCAATTTTTCCTCCCTAAACGCGGTTACATTTGCGCCACTTAACCGCTCCCGATGGTTTCAATTTTGCGCTCAAAATTCAAGTTAAAATCTAAGCTTTTGTAAACATTTAACAAAATAAAAAAAATACTGGTAAAAGGTAGTTGTTCGGTACTCCAAAGTCTAGAGCGCCCTCTAACGGCATTTTTTTAACTTTGTCTTTAAAACTTTTTTTAATGAAAATACTAATTTAAAGAATGATTTTAGTGAAAACCGCAAATGAATCGATCCATTTTCCCGTTTTTTATCATCATTTGAAATTTAGGACCCTAAACTTTGATGGCGCCTTTCTCCTTCGGAAGACGTTTGGGACACTTGGTTTCCTATTTACTATTACTCGTCTTGATGTGTACTATCACCCCTTAAAGTTACTCCCATCATTTATGAAACACCCTGTATATATATACACTCATGTCCATAAATTAAGGATAATTCAGAATCACACAGAAATTGAAGTCTAAAATAAAAATTTCCCCTGTAGAATTGTCACACACATCTTGAAGAAGAATATGCAAATTACAGATGGCGCGGAAAGTACGTCACAATGACGAGAGTGTAATAAAGGGGTATATAAGGAATGGTGGCAAAGAAGTCAAATTGTTCACAAGCGCTTTAAAAGCCTTTCAGTCCAATAACCGCATAGTTATGGCACAAAGAAAGCATTTGGATGATTTTTTACGTGGTAGAATTATCGGACGACTGGAATCTGGACGTACCCAGCTGGAAATATCCGAGGAACTTGAAATCGCCCAGAGTGTCATCTCCAGGCTTTGGCAACGATTCCAAGATGATGGTAATGTGAGTAGATAGTACAGCACAGGTCACCTCCGAATTACAACGCCAAATGAGGACCGGTATTTGGCAGTTACTGCCAAAAGAAACAGACGGAGCACAGCATCAGACCTATCTCGTCAGCTCTCTTCAGCTACCGGTACGACAGTTTCAAGGCAGACCGTGTACAAACGCTTATGGCGCATTGGTCTATATGCTCGTAGGCCTGTCACGTGAGTTCCCCTTACAGCAACTCACTGTCGCCTGCTATTAACCTGAGCATGCATTATGGACACCACAACAGTGGTCTTGTGTGATGTTTTCCGACGAATTTAGGTTTAGTTTGCAGTCTGATTCTAGCCGGACTTTCATATGGAGAGCGCCAGGTACCCGTTACCACCAAGAGAACACCATTGAACGACATCGTTACGGTGTTGCAGGATGGCTCGTTTGGGGAGGAATTATTCTTGGTTACAGAACTGACCTGCATGTTCAGAGTGTAACGATGACAGGCCACATTTATCAGGATGTCATTCTGGAACAACCTGTACGTTTGTTTCGTGGCGCCATGGGTGCTGAATTTCTGTTTATGGATGACAATGCCCGTCCTCACCATGCAAACATTGCAGACGAATGCCTTCAATCGGAGGATATCACCCGTATGGATTGGCCAGCATACTCACCGGACTTGAATCCAATAGAGCATATGTAGGCCTATGCTTGGCCGACGAATTGCAGCCCGTCAACCCCCTCCCACCTGTCTACCGGAACTTCGGAGGGCATTGCTTGATGAGTGGTGTAATATTCCCCAATATCAGATTGATAATTTGATACTCAGCATGCGTAGACGTTGTAATGCCTGTTTTGCATCGTCCGGGAGACATACTCCGTATTAACCATCATACTAACCCTGTTATACTGTTTTTTGTAAATAGGTTCTTTTTTTAAATTTGCTCCAGTGAGTAAAAATCGCAATTTTTAATAATTATGTCAAACATATAGCATCTTTTTTGCTCTTTACCTTTTGTTTAATAAATAGACTTTATAAATATGTCAAATTTGTTTTGCTTCTGTCACTTTCTTTGCCTGAACTTCATTATCCTTAATTTATGGACATGAGTGTATATATATATATATATATATATTCAAGGTGTGACACACGAAAAAACTAGACTGTGTAGCTTGAAAAAAGAGTGGGCTTGGCAAAAACTGTTTGGGTGACGTCATCCCATACATCTATATCCATGTGGCCAGTTTCGCTTTAATCGATCACGCGAGTTGGGAGTACTATGTCCTTGAATGAACACTTGCAACTGCGTTGTACGGGGAAAATGTCGAGAATCAACATCAAGTTTCTTGTGAAACTTTAGAAATCAGCCACGAAAACGTTTCAAATATTAATCAATACTTATGGAGATCAAACTTTGCCGCTTGCCACATGTGTTTGAATGGTATAAGAGGTTTTCAGGGTAAGGGTCAGTGTGAAAGATTTTGAACCTGTTGGACGCCCAAGGTCAGCGATTAAAGACCAAAACATAGCCAAAATTGGTGATATGAATGGGTTCCCACTCAAATTAATGTTCAGACTGTTAATCAACACTACTACATTGATGTACTAGAAAGACTTCGTGAAAAACTTGGGGGGAAAAGGCCAGAATTGAGTAACGAGGGATGACTTTTGCACCAAGAAAATGCATCCACGCACATGGTCCTATCTGTCAAGCAATTTCTGAGCAGGAAAAACATTATTGTGATGGGGTATCCTCCTTATTCACCTGATTTGGCCTTATGCGACTTTATTTTATTTCCTCTAGAGTTAAATCTTGCTGAGGAGAATCCATTTTACCTCAGTTGAAGAGGTTCAGGCAAAAACGGAAAATCTCCTGAGGGGACTTCCAAAAACCTCGTTCCAGAACTGTTACCAGCAATGGCAGCATCGAATGCAGAATTGTGTGAATTCTGAAGGGAACTATGAGGGCTATTTTGAAGTAAGGTCCGTTGGCGCGTATAATTCCCTAATTCGCGCGTACGCCGCAACGAGTCTCTGTGTCACTGGTCGCATACTTTGCAAACACACTCGTGCCATTTTCAGCTCTGTAGCAATCGTGTAGGGTTTGATGTGCGTCTTTAAAATGTTTAAGGTGATTGAATCGCACGCCAAGTGGGAGTTCGGTCTGTTATCCGTTTTTTAACTGCGAGAAACATGTCGGCTACAGACATTCATCGCCAGATAACAGAATTTTAGGGCACTGAAGCAATGAGTGACAGAAAAGTTCGAAAATGGGTCAGGAAGTTTAAAGATGAGAACCTCACACTTCTCGGATGACTCGGGAATTAATCGAATCTTTTGGCTGGGAGGTTTTGGACCCTGCACTACACAGCCACAACCTTGTTCCCAGCAATTTCTTTCTTTTCCGGAACCTCAAGTACAGACCTGGCTTGACAGTTTCAGTGACAACGAAGAAGAGAAAGCGGCCGTGAAATCTTGGCTGCCCGACCAAGCGGCAGACTTCTTTGAAGAGGTTTTTCAAAACTTGGTTCTAAGGTATGACAAGTGCATTTATAAACTCGACAACTGTGTAGAAAAATAGGCCAAAGTATTAACAATTCTAAAATAAAGGTTTTTTGAAACAAAATATTGTCGTTATTTTTTTAAAAACCAAATAGACCTTACTTAAAAAACAACCCTCGTACTTTGAAAGTGATAATGTCACGAAGAACTGATTCAGTAAGTATATAAAATAATTTATTGGACCCGTCTCATTTTATGTGTGTCCCACTTCGTATAAATCTAAGCACACAATCCTATGCATGAAATGCAAACATGAATGGTTAAGAAAACACTATGTTTGCAACATCTAAACACCTAAGCTCTCTAAAGATTTGATGTTCTGAAAAAAAAAAGCTTCCCCATTAAGATTGTAGGAATGGGAACCATTTTTCCCATCCAGCCCAATTGACAACTCCGCTCCCAATGCGAACGCCACTACTAAATAGCATCGAGTCACAGTGAGATCATTATTATGGGGGCAATATTGTCTCCCTCTAATGCCTCAATTATTGTCGCTTATTCCTTAATATTAGAATCGCTTTTTTTTAGAATAGATTACAGGATTTCTCGTTGGGCGAGTTTCAGAGGATGCATCTCATTGGAGATAAATAACCGTTAATTCTTATTATTTATTGTCTTGTCTGTATCTCGCGTACTTAATTCGGACGCTTAAGTTAATCAAAGGGAAGGATTGAGAAGATCCGTTGTTATCCTTTCGAGTCGAATGGAAAGGCTTCTCAATCACTATTGCGTTCTCAACCACAACCAACCGTGACAAGATATCTCCCATATCATTTTTAATATTTCCGTTACAAGGTAGAAGAAAACAGGATGTTTTAGAATAGGCTCTGTATTCAAAAGCTTTTATTAGGAAAGCTGGGATTCGTTTCTTTTTGCATAATACCAATGTCCATCTGTAGCATGCAAGGTATCAAGTAAGACCGTGACCATTTTGTATATCATGCACTTGTAAAACTCAAAGATTCTCTCTTCGTTCTCCGACTAGACCGAAATGAGGCTGATGAACAAGTCGAAGCTTCCGATCATCGAAAGCTGTTTGAGTATACTTTATTTATTTGGTTTTCTTTCGTACATTTCCTATTCTTGTTGTTGCTTAGAAGAAGAGATTTTCTTTTTTACAATTCTTAGATGATATATGAATAATGCGCTGGCTAAATTCTACCACCCCTCTGATCTAGCGTAATCTCTGAAATGTTTATCATTACACTTCATTAGACTCAAAACTAGTATTTTAAAATAAAACATTACTATTTTTGTATGTTTGGTAAAATGGGTAAGCATGGACGAAGATATATGTAGTATTTTTTTAACAATGTGCTTCAGTTGTGTAAAATTTATTTAGGAGAATATTAGGTTGTGATACTTTTTTTTTCGTAATATTATCTAAATATAGCAAAATCACATGAGGATTAAATAAATTTGTTAAATTTTACAACTTCAAGTGGCTTACAGTCAATTAAATGCTTACAAAAAACTGAATTGTGTTTGATAGCTGTTTTTATATTATAGTTGCTAATTTAAATAAGGCTTGGTAAACATAATCAATACAAGCACGTAAATAACGTCTGAATTATAATTAATCTATGAAGTAAAAGGCTTTACTCGAGAATTTCAGCGATTTACAGGCTTGGAACAGCAATTCCAAATATTTCTTCCACATAACTTCAAATAAGAACGGAAGAGCCTTTTAGTTCCCAAAAAAAATATTTCAGAAAAACAATGTTATTCAATTCCTACTATTAGTTCACACTTTCTCTCTCTTTATATATTTATTTATGTATATATCTTGTTCAAATTTTTAGTCGTTGATAAAATACTTTCTTTTCATCCATTCAAGTTCAAATATAATTTTTAAGCCTGTGGGGGATGCACTTAATGTTAATACAGTTTTTTCAAGTATTATTTCATTAACTAAATTAAAAAATGAATAAATAGTAACAAACCAAGAGATATAGTCCAACAATATATATAGAAAGAAAAATTGTTCTTTGCACGCAAAAGATAGCACGTTGGACTTCTAATCCAAAGGTCGTGGGTACGAGTCCCACCTGAAATGGCCTAATTTCTGAGAAAGTGATTTCTTTTTGACTATACTATTTTATTAGAATAATTAAATTTAATTAATGTGAATAAATAGAAACAAACGAAAAAAATAATCCAACACCATTTATAGAAAGGAAAAGGAAAAAATGCAAGGAAAATCGCTTTCTATTTTATCACTTAATATTGTGATTTGTCATATGTATATACATTTTATAATAAATGTAACTATTTAATAAAAACTAATTAAAATTAAATGTTTCTTTGTTGACCTAAGTAGGAATTGACTAAAGAAAAAAAAATTATATTATTTTTATATTCTTGAATAATTTCCGAAACATATATTCGAAGGAAGATTTATTTCCCGTTCGATCGTACTTTGATTTATTACTACTTAAGGCTCATTGATTGATTGCTTATCGATGCCTTAACATGGGGACTATTCGGATCTCTTATTTTACAACAAGGGACACTTGAACTCTGACACTCCACTCTCCTACGCCTCAGTAACCTGCAGAATTTTTACCTCAAAGATTGAACGTGCATCCCCCTCTACACGGAAAGTCTTCAGTGGCCCCACGACTCGACAAGGTCAGCCATCAGTTGGAGGTCATGATCAACGACCACCCATCTACACTCAAGAGCCAAAACATTATGACCACCCCAATATTTTGTAATGAGCTCGCCTGGATAACGTGGAAGTGGTATTTAACTGCTGCTGGAGAGTCTGAAGAATCATTCTTTCACTTAGTTCTGTGTGTGATGGGAAAGGCTGCGGATCTAAGCAACTTTGATAGAGGGCAGATTGTAATGGCTCGAAGGCTCGGAACAAGTATTTCCGAAACTGAGTGACTCGTGGGTTGTTCGCGATCTACAGTTGTTAGTACTTATGCAAAGTGGATGAATGACGGTGAAAACAGCAGTAGACGACATGGTGTTGGACGTCCACACGCTATCAAAGGAAAAGATCGTCGGAGACTGTCTCGCATGGTGAAACAAAACCGGAGCCAGACGGTGGCTCAGCTGACAGCCTAATACAATGCAGGGCCAAGTAGAATAGTATCGGAGCACACTGTTCAGCGAACACTGTTGGATATAGGGCTACACAGCAAACGTCCCACTCGTGGACCTTTGCTGACCAAGCGTCATCGCCAACTGCGCCTGAGCTGGGCCAGGGAACATCGAGACTGGTCCATGGATCAGGGGGAGAAAGTTGCCTGGTCAGATGAATCATGGTTTGTCATTCATCATGCCGATGGCCGTGTCAGGTTACGCCGTCTTCCAGGTGAACAGTTTCTCCCTCAATGTACAGTAGGTCATACACAGGCCGGTGGTGGCGATATTATGCTTTGGGGGACGTTCTCTTGGGCGTCCCTGGGACCCGTGGTTGTTTTAGAGCAGACCATGAATGTTACAGGGTATCTGAACATCATTGCGGACCAGTTGCACCCTTACATGGCCTCTGTTTTTCCAGCTGGAAATGGAATGTTCCAACAGGACAACGCCCCGTGTCATAAGGCTAAAATTGTGTTGGAGTGGTTCCAGGAACATGACGCTGAATTCCATGTAATGTCCTGGCCGCCTAACTCAACGGGTCTCAATCCAATAGAACACATTTGGGATGTCATGGAACGGCAGCTCAGAGTTCAAAAACCACCAATTCGAAATTTCTCGGATTTGCGTGACCTTCGCTTCAACAACTGGTACAATCTGTCTCCGGCCATCTACCAAGGACTTGTGGCATCCATGCCAAGGCGGATTGAAGCTGTGTTGCGCACCAAAGGTGGGCCCCATTTCGTTATTGACAGGTGGTCATAATGTTTTGGCTCTTGAGTGTAGTTTTTTGAAGTCACGGTGGATGTTCAAAAGATTCGGATTGATTGATTCGTTGTTTATTAACGCCGCATTCTAAAGAAAGACGAGGGCTATTGAGGACAGAACAATGTCATGCATCCATATTATTTCCAGCGCGTCCAACAAGTAATAACATTTATTTTTCTATTTGAATTCTTTCCTTGTGTTTTATATGGAAAAAATGCGAAATGAAAGTTGGAAACACTCGCGCCTATTCGATGTCCTCTACCGCATCCGCAGAAAGAGTTTCCAATCCTGCATTCTTATGTGATTCCAAGTAGTCCCTACCTTCCCTTGAAGTTTGTAACACCTTATATATAGCTAGGACTTCAATACAATAGAATGTAACAAAAGAGGGATCTCCGAAAAAAAGGAAAGTTAAGCAACGCAGGTCTTTCATTCCGAAATCTCATTTAAATGTTGTTGTTTTTTGTAATAAGATCGTAATGTTCTTCATATAATAAGAAGAAACGGCTAACAGCACATGATTAATTCAGAATTGTTGCCTATAAAGAGAGAGGTTTATCCTTCCGTGATTTTACTACTTGCCTTGATCAAAATCCAACGACTTTCATATGAATATGAAAGATGGATTAAGGAGGACCATGCAGGATCTTAACAACCTACTGTCACTAACGCCTGAAAAGACAGAAATGTTGTTAGATCAGCCTTGCATGATCGTACAGGCATCTCACGGACCTTGAGTCAGGAAGTAAGCTTGTTTCCAGCACGACATGTATCCACATAGATAGAACGACGATACTTGGAAACACGGACTCTCAGCACACCCACTATTATTGCAAATTTTCTTGACACCGCAGCGTTGAGAAGTGCGGTGATAGTTGTGCACCCAGTGTCAAAACTAGACACAGGAGTTGCAACACGTCATCTTTTTTTACGAGTGCAAATTCAGCCTTCAGGCTCATGATGGACGTATCTGCATTGAAGGCATGGAGGAGAAATCGTATATGACTTGCTTACACTCTATACAGTCCTACGCCTGGTGTGATGGTACGAGTTACCATTGGGTACAAGATACAAACACCTTTTTTTCACGTCGTAAGTAATATGAATAGCATGCATTATTTTTTTCTGATTTTGAGGTTGGGGACCGTTTCCTATCCCCGTGACCTCAGAAATGTCATTGTTGAATAAGATAACGCAAAATTGTGTGTACGTTGTATTATGACAAATCTCGACACAGAGGGTGTTTGAGTATTACACTGGTGAACACTTTCTCCGAATCTCTCACACGTTGAAAACATCTGTTCATGGGTTGCAGAGAGACTAGGGCGCCACCACTATCTAACAACTGCGATTGATGTAGTGTACCTTAGACTTAAAGCAGCCTAAATGAAGTATTAATTTCCGATTTTTTATTACACACACACACACACTCATATATATATATGTGTATATTCACTGCTGACCACACAAAATGCTACATCCTCAAGGAAGCACGCAAACCATGAGAAATTTACATCATGCGTAAGCGGCAATGAAATATGCAAATCATATCATTATAGCGCAGTCGCATATCACGAGCAATCGTAGCGCCACCTGCAAGTGGTACATAACGGGAGAACAGACTAAATATTTTTTTAAAAAAGCATTTTTTTTGTCCTGCACTCGGTATCATGGTTTGGGATGGTATTGTATTTCACTGCCACGCTCTTGCAGAACGCATTGCCGGTACGCTGAACAGCCAGGGCTACATCTCTGAGATGTTGAAGCCCGTGGTCCTCCCATACATTCAGCGCTTGCCATCAACCATATTCCAACAGTATAATTCACGACCACACGTGGCACGCAATGTTCAAGAGTTCTTCACCCCTCAGATTGAATTGCTTCCTTGGCCTTCTTGTTCTCCCGATCTACCGTCAATCGAAAACGTGCGGTCCATGACTGCACAACGACTGGCCCGGGATACACCACCCGCGCTGCAACACCAGATCAACTTTGGCAGTGTGTAGAAGCTTAAAGTGTATCCCAAGAATACATCCAAAGCCTCTTTGATTCGATGCCGAAGCGTGTGGTAGCAGTTATAGCCAACAATGGCGGCTACACTAAACACTGATTTTGTTTGTCATCGTCCACACGTCACAAGATACTGTAATTTTAATCGTTTGATCTTTGTACAATATGTTGTCTGCCAAATAAATTTCGCTGTGATATCTCTGGTCCTTCTTGGTGTTGCTTTTTTTTACCAGCAGTGTATATAAATATACATATACATACATACATACAACACCAAGTTTACCCTATATATATATATATATATATATATATATATATATAGGGTAAACTTGGCATTGCAAATAGGGGCAATGTGAGCACATTTAAGCAAATACCCATTTTATACGTAATGGTTTTGATTTGTGGTGCATTCGCCCTCAGGCCTTGGCAATGCTCAAGTGTAATAGCGATTGTGGAATTTGTTTGTGTTGTCCTGCGATTCAAACAGAAGTGCAAACAGATCATCTCTAATATAGGACAACAACCTGATATTTCAAACTATGGTTGTTGTTATATTTTAGTTATCTTACTTTAGATTTAACACACAAATTTTATCAATTTTAAAAGAAAGCTGTAAATGCGGCAATCTTATGTTAGTGTAATATCCATTGGTGGGAGAAGGTGGTTTCGTTCTTTCTCCCTTCAACAGCAGTAATATGCCAACTATTGAATAATGTCACTATAGCAAATAAAGGCACTAAGATTAAAGGTAATATGGACAGAGTACTACATTTGATTAATTAATGCTTTCTAAATCTACTCCCAGACCATCCTCTCGTTCTATATGCCCTTTGAGTTTATTTTCCTTCCACAAACATCTTCCTTATAATAACTTAGGCCAAGTTACAGCAGAAAATGGATCATCTATTGTCACTATTGAATATTCGTAGCTAACAGCATCACTTTGGAAGAGTTGAGTCCTATTCCAACTCTAAAAACAACTTGCGGAAATCGTGGAAGACGTCAAAAAGTTGCAGGAGAGCTGACAAAGGTGGAAGGTCTGGCTTCTATGAAGAAGAAAGATGCCAATAGATGCCATAGAGTGACCTCTGTTGGGCTGAGCAGCAAGTGCCAGCAAACCTAATGCATCCTGCATTTGTCCTGTTTGTGGTGCTAACTATTATTATGAATATCAAGGACAGGAATGGGAGCATTGTTGTGGTACTTGCTCATCCGAGTTCCATGAGGAATGTGTCGAGTTAGAGGGTACTCCTTCTAGTGTAATGAGTGTAGCTTATGTGATAAAGTACAAATCTCATTAAGTTGTTTTTCTTTAAGTTTGTAATTAATTTGTTTGTTGGTTTAATAGTTTATCCCATTTTCACTATTCAGTTATTTTTAATTTATTGATAAAAACTTGTACATTTTTTTTGTGATTTCATTTGTTCAGTAACCAAAGTTTAATTTTAACTTTTATCATTTGACAAAAGTGTAATTTGGGTAAAAATGCATTTCTGTTTGTAAAGGATAAATGTAAAAATGACAGTTTCTCTTATCTATTTTTATAATGCAACCCACCAATATTTCCAATAATTCTGTGCCCATATTACCTAAAGAATTAATCAAACATGGGCAGATGTGGAATTTTTTGCGGATCTTTTTTATACACAAATCAACATGTTTTACAAGTTTGAGAAAAGAGAAAGACTATAAGTTTTATTAGACTATAGAATAAACCATTAGAAAGACTATAAGTTTGAAACATCTTAATTTCGGAAAAATGGCAGTATGTTTTCAATTAAATGATTTGGTGCCCATATTTGCTAAGTTTACCCATGTTATTGTGTGTGTGTGTGTGTGTGTGTGTGTGTGTGTGTGTGTGTGTGTGTGTGTGTGTGTGTGTGTGTGTGTGTGTGTGTGTGTGTGTGTGTGTGTGTGTGTGTGTCAATTTTAAATTTAATCCGACTCCAATGAAGAAATGGACGCCATTCATTTGGCACGCTGCCGTGCACTTAGCTCTGGATCCATGTGGAGCAGATATTGGGAGGCCAGACACAAAATGTGTGATTTATAGACTATACTGTGAACTCTTGTGTTTCTTTTCTTATTTTTTCTTTTATTATTTTTTGTGTTGTCCTTTGTGTTTTTGTCAATATTCTCTCTTTCTCATTTTGTTTGCAGTTGTCTTGCAATCCGCCATTGGAAATAAAAAAAAATTAATTTATACTATAAAAATATCTTTATTTTTTTAAAAGTTGAATTGCTCATAACTTTCTCTCATTTGATTTTATGAAACGTTTTCAATTATTAGCTTAAGGAATAGTATTTTTCCCCGAGAGAATCTAATTGCAAATAAGAAATTTTTTATATATCGGACTTCTTTAATTTTTTCTTTAAAAAAAAGTTGGACTGTACCAAAAAGAAAGCTACACTCAAGACGATAACATCACATGCTTACTCAATTCAAATTAAGGGAAATACCATATACTGCGAAAACCTGAAAATAGCGGATAAATAAATAAAATAGTTGTTTTTATACCTCTATTTTAAGATAAAGTAATCAGCCATACTCAGCCAGATTAAAAGTTCTGAAATAAATAATTCAATTTATTTCTTATTTATAAACTCCAAATTTCTCTACATATAAAGCAACACCCACTCATCACGAGATCTATAAGACCAACAGACTTGAAACTTGATAGTCACTTTTCTTGCATTGAGTAGAGATCCGGGTTTTGCAGGAATCGACCCCAAAGGAGTGGCATGGGGGGGGCTGGGATATTGACAAACATTCCTGTTTTACATCTATTAGACCAACAGACATGAAATTTGGCAAACATGTTTCTTATGTTGAGTAAAGATCCATTAAGAACGGGTTCTTAGAAAATCAACCCCCAAGGAGAGTTGGGGGTGTAATAGATAAAGAAAATTCCTGTGTGTGTGCTTTTAAGCTATTAGACCAACATATTTGAAATTTGGTATACATGTTTATTTTATTGAGTAGAGATCTGCTAAGAACAGTTCTTTGAAAATCAAACCTATGTTGCAGAAGGTTACTGGAGCATTTTATATACAGAAAAAATTGCAGATTTTGAACTATCAGGCCTTCAGATTTGAAATTTGGTATTCAAGTTTCTTTAGTTGAGTGGAGGCATGCTAGGAATGGTTCTGCTGAAATCACCACCCGAGGGGAGATACGAGGGCGTTACAAACAAAAGTTCCTTTTTTTTAACTATTGAGCTTACAGGCATGGAATATGTTAAGTACATCTTTTATTGAGTAGAGATACAGCTAAACGTGTGTTGTGAAAATCCATACCCAAGGGGGTGTAAGAGACAAAAATTTCTCATTTGAATTATTAGACTTGAAATTGGGCAAACATGTTTTCTTTATTGAGCAGAAATCCACTAGGAACAGGTTATGCGGGAATGCTCAATATTTTAATTCTAAACAACTCAACTACATTGAACAGTGAAACAAAGTACGTATTCCAAAATTTCGATCCCTAAAATCAATCCGTGATCTTAAATATTTATTTAAAAAAATGTTCTTACTTTATAAAATATAATGCTGGAAATATTTAACTTCATCCCATTTATCATAAACATTATGATAAAAAGCATTGCCAAAAAAAAATACGATATCTTAAAATATTTAAAGTTATACGCTTACTGAAAAAATTTGCATCCCACCTTATTTTGTTCCGTCAATTACAGCGAACGAGCTGACCCTTACGTTGTCATCCCCAAAAATTCGTGAATACCTCAGGGAAGTTGGTTGGGAAGTGGGCCATTGTCAACATCAGTTCAATGCCACTCTGACACTGAGGCCTACATCTATCGAAAGACCCCACCGTTACGTAATGTCGGCCATGTCAAGGAAAGACCTAGTTGGGAGTGGTGGAAAGCGAGGAATGGATTCTTTTCTCTTCGGATCATCTCGACGGGTCCCAATGAAAAGGAAATGCGTCTGGAAATTCAATTCATTTGAATGAAAGCTACCAAGGAAATATAACTTAAATGCTGCTTCAAAACAAGTTCATCTTATTAATCAATAATATATGTAGGCATTTTTTGTTTTATTTTCTCTATCTGTCATAATATATTTTTAATTATTCAGATATGATATTATCCTTTCATTAAAGGTTCATTTAAATCTTAAATAAAAATGTCAAGATTTATAAATTGATATACGACACATCTAAGGCGCGCAAATTTTTATATACACCATTGTAAATTGTCAGATGACTTGACTCAAATTTAGGCTCACTGTTTAACACTTAATTATTAATACGAGCGATGTGTTTCGTGTTATAATAATTTCAGTTATAATAGTAAAATATAGTTTTTTTATTTTTATAAAAACAGTGAGAACATTTAACTCTACGAAAGGTTTTTATTGATTTTATATTTATTATTTTACGTGATAAATTTAAAACAAATGAAATGATGAGATGGATTAAAAAATGGAAAATGACATGAATCGCGCAATTATTATTTAGTGTAATTATACATGAGGTGCGGCACAAAAAAATAGACGGATCCAATAAATCATTGTTTTTACAGAATCCGTGACATTATTGACCTTTAAAGTGACATTCCCCTTCAGCATTCACACACTTCTGCATTCGAATCTGCCATTGCTGGGGGGGGAGGGGCTGCAGTAGCCTAGTGGTCAAGGTAATGGACTCGTGGCTGTGTATGCCGTGCCATGAGTTCGAGCCTAGTACTGCTGGAGACCCGCCGTGCAAACGGGACTGACGCACTCTAAATATGTCGAGGTTCAAATGTCCTCTCGTTGGTGTGGTGTGGAAGTTAGAAGAAGGGGTGCCGGTTAGGTGTTATCCTCGTCACTTGACCATAGTTAAAGTATGAGGTCCATCGCCAAAAGCCCTCATGTAGCTGAATAGTGAGGGGCTAATATTCCCTCACGCTTCCATTGCTGGTAACAGTTCTGGAACGAGGTTATTGGAAGGGCAGGAGATTCTCCATTTTTGCCTGAACCACTTCAATTGAGGTAAAATGGATTCCCTTTAAGCAAGATTTAACGTAAGAAATAAAAAAAGTCGCATGGAGCCAAATCACACAAGTAAATAAAGAGGATGCTCCCTCATAGTAATGTTTTTGCTGGTCAGAAAATGCCTGACATATAGGGTCGTGTGAGCGGGTGCATTGTCGAGGTTCAACAGCCATCCATCACTCCACAATTGCGGCCTTTTTTTCCCCTAAATTCTTCACGAAGTCTTTTTAGTACCTCAATGTAGTAGTGTTGATTAACAGTCTGATTGATTTTAACATACGTGCTTTTTTGGGTCTTGGAGACTTCCACTGCATCGACTAGTGCTTACTTTCTGGGTCATAGGTCATAGGTCATCATTGCGTGTTACAACATATTCCAACAAATTCGGCTTTCTAACATCTCCACACATACGTCTTTACGGAGCTGTTTTGGTCATCAGACAGAATTTTTGACAAACAAATCTTCTAACATGTGTAATTTGTCAGTTAAAATGCGTCGAACAACTTCCCTATCCAAGTTAACCAACTCCACCACTGCACGAATCTTCGGTCACCGAGAACCACATCATGAACTTTAGCAACGTTTTGGTCTGTCATAGCGCACCTTGAGCGCTCAGCACGTTCCATTATTCCTTATTCCCTTATTCCATTCAAACACACGTGTATGACATAAAGTTTCAGCTACATAAGCCTCAGTAATCATTTGAAATGTTTCCGTGCTCATTTCTTAAGTATCACAGGAAATTTGATGTTGACTCGCTGTTCGGTTTTTACATTAGAAATTTTTGTGGCAGAATGCAATTCCACTTGCTGATTCAATGACGCACGAACTGGAGGGATCGGTTAAGTCGAAACTGGCCGCATGGATAGAGGTTTGTGGGATGACGTCATTAAAACAGTTGTTGCTAACTCCACTCTTTTTTCAAGCTACACACTTGGTCTCTTTTTGTGTGTGTGTCACATCTCGTACTCTATCTAGAAATAAAAAGTCGTACATCATTTTGCTTATGTTGAATTCAATAAAAATGTATTAATAAAATAAAACAACTTGAGGTTTCCTTAATCTCTTGTTTTGGAAAAATTGATCCTTTTCATCTTACACATCATAACTCTTATTTGAAGCAGTTTGCTTTATCGTGATGTTATAAAATCTTAATGCAATGTATAGTTAATATCTGTGGCCGCGGCAGCCTAGTGGTCAAGGTAACGAACTCGTGACTGGCGTGTCATAACTTGAAGCCCAGTTCCACTCAAGACCCACCGTGTATGGGAGAGATGCACGTAAAATCTTTCAAGAGCTCCAACGACTTCCCGTTGGTGTGGTAGTTAGGAAGGGGGGTGCCAGCTCAGGTGTCGTCCTCGTCACTTGACCATGGTTCAAAATGACGAGGTCCGTCGCTGAAAGCCCTCGTGTAGCTGAACAGTGTGTGCAACGTTAATATTCCCTCACTCATTTACATAGTTAATGTCTTTTATAAGAAACATGCTTTTAGCAGAAATAGTCAGTAACATGTTTTTGATTTCATTCATCGTAAAATAGATTCGTTGGTACAAACTTGAGAAATTCCTTTTGTCTTGAATCAATCGACATTTCGAGTAATGTGTTACATAAACACAGTAGATGTGTAATACATAAATAATACATTTCTTTATATGGGAAAGAAAGAATTATCTTATGATTATCTGACAGGTGTTAATTCCGCAAAATTTTATAGACGCCAAATCAACCTGTACTAAATTTTTATACTTATTTACGGCCAATGTTCTCTTCACTTCTATCAACATTGTATTATGTATAGCTTAACACTTACAAAAACGTCACAAAAGGATTCTAATATTTATCAAATACTCCTCTACTCATTAAAATTGTTGTTGTTGTTGCTAATGTCTGACGTAGTCAGATTAAGGCCCACGAAATTCATCATGGCATCGGGCTATATTGTACGCCTGTCGTCAGCCGTAGCTTTGAGCACCATGCTGGTGACAGTACGATTTGGCTCGGTTCCATTCCAATTTTGAGAGAGAACACCCTGGGAGTAGTCAGGGATTTCCCACCTCTCTTCCCCTTCCACCAACCACACGAGTGGACTTGCGGCTCGACGGCTGTTTTAGAGTATCCCCATGTCGCGAAGGCACTATACATTTACAAACATCCATGCCTTCCCCGGGATTCGAACCCAGGCCCTGCGGCACAGCAGTCAGCATCGCTAACCACTCTACATTAAAATTGTAACGACTGGAATTAAAACAAATAACAAAAATAGTCTTATTGTGCATATACGTGATAGTGGAAAGAAAACATGACTATGCTTGTAGGTACTTTATGGAAACACAAAAATATCGAACAGAGGAAGCAACATTAATCCAGTTAGGCAATGAATCGAACTGAGCTTATATGTTAGACAGGGCAAGGCCTTCCCTGATTCTATAAGTCTATACCACGCTTGATCAATCGAGGGGCTTAGACAGCGGTGGCGCTCTAATCTCTTTGCAACTCATCACTAGATGTTTTCATTGGGCGAGAGATCAGGAGACCCTAAATGCAATTGAAAAATGTGATATCGCCAAGGAATCTTTGAGAAGGCTCCAGGATGGATCCTACTAGAAGGTAATAAAAAGGACTAGTCAAGTCCTTTTTATGACATTCATAAAATGACAAGTAAAAAAAGGTCCTAAAAAGGAAAAGTAAAGGTCGAGTCAATTGGGAAATTCGAATTTTTTTGTGCGTCGACTGCGATAAGAGATCTGGTTGAGTTCCTGTAGGTGGAAATGTTTAGAGAAGCATTTCTGGAATCTTTTGTTGTGCATTATTGTAAATAATCGATTGTAATATTTCTTTGTGTATAGTCGTCGACCGTTTAGGCATCTCTTATGTCCATTAATAAATCGGTTATTATTCCAATATTGAATTTTTTCCACGCGACTATAAGAACACACGATTGTTCCCAGGATTTTTCAAAACGTAATTCAATTTCAATTCAATTCAAAGACAATTTTCTTACGAGTGCAAATGGCATTTCAAGTGCAATACATTGATTCAATTGTCATACATTACTCTTATAGTGTTATACGTTCGAGTAAAAATCCTTAGAATGATTTTAGAATAAATTTAATAATTGGAGTTATGCATTGGTGTATTATCAATAAATTTGACACTTTTGAACCCTAGTTAAATCGTTCCCAATATTGAAATTTATACATTTTCATAAAAGTTTCCCAATGTCATATTTCAAGTCAAATTCGAAACATATTTTTAGATACAAAGATGTCTCAATATTAATATAAGTTGACACGGTTGTAATACATACATCCATTTATCATACTACGCACAAGAAATTTAATAACATTCAATGAATATGCATTTTTTTACTATAACATGTTAAATTAAAAAATTCACTTACCATTGAAGTTTAAAAAATAGAACACATTTCGGGAAAAAATGGATTGATTTAAAATAGAATAAATTATGCTCTTTCTATAGGATGGTGAAATTAATACATAATATAAAAAAGAAACATATTATTCTTTGTTTATAAAAGCACTCCGAGTTCGAGTTCTATTCTTAAACATTAATTAAAAACCACCTTTATATAAATTAATTCAATTATAATTATTAACTCCACACTACAGTGTTATGAGTGACTGATCACATCTTTCAAATGTAGAAAATTTCACAGAGTTTCTTTTGTAGTAAATCGTAATTTATTCTAGATCTCTGTCGTAATTTACTTGTAACACACAGATTCAAGAATATCACACCAATTTTGAATACAGTCATCAAAATATAATTTCGTATAAAACAGATGAAACGCATAATCACTGTCAAATGTTTAACTGTAGTCCTACTTCGTTCTTCATTCTTTTAACGTTCTTCATTCTTTTATAGGATATAAAGAACCTTCTAAGATTTTCTTAGCAAATGATCATTCTAGAATATTCTGGAGTCTTGTAGGAACAAGTATTTTTTCCGGCACAAATTTAGTGACTTGGGTACCAAACTTGTCGCAACTCATTAACATTACCAAAAAAGTAATCTCACTTGCCCTTCAAACAGTACCCTTTCAGAAGAGAAACGAAACTATCTGTAATAATAGGAATCTTGTTACAAAAGATGGTTAGTTCTAAATTACTAACAATTTTTAAGAATTATTCATGCCCTGATTTTTTTCTCCTTCATTTATATATTTTTCTAATTTAGACATTGTTTTCGCATTTGGGAAGACTTCTTACACGTAATTATTAAGTTTTTTTTTAAAATTTTTAATGCCATCTATATGAATTAGTTTTGATAAGTTCCTGAATCTACTAATACTCTGTTTTGAAAGAATACATTTTATTACACAGTGAATTATTCTATAAAATATTTAAATAATTTATAGAATAATAATTTGAAATATTTACTAAGTTTTACATAAGAAAAAAATTCATACTGATTTTTATACGGTGCACCATTACAGTAATACAATACCAGTTTTAAGAAAATTTAATTTATTCCTTCAGTATTACTTAAATGTTATCCAAGGACTTTACATTGAAGAAAACTCATTCAAACCGAAGTTCTTAAAACAGTATATTAAAATTAAATTTGCTGGCAAAAACTGATTTTTGTTTGAGTGAAAAATTTTATGGGAAATATTTTCACCTAATACCTTTTTTTCTATTGTTTTTCATAAATGTTTTCATAACCAATTTGTAGTAATACCAAAATGATTAGAAAGAGCCTGAAAATGTTTTTCTTTTCTTCTAACAATTAAATAAAATATTTCTTTTATATTTATAGATATCTTGAGGGTATCGAACTTTAACAGCAAATAGACGTAACACTTGGTTATTATCACTGACAGTCTAATTTATTCTTTTAATTCATATCAGTGGAAGCTTTTGAAAAAGCTTAAGGAATTATCATAATCCATATCCTTAAGAGATTTTTCTGTTATTTTACAATTACTGTGGTTTATCAAAACATCAGAGGCGAAAGTTTTTATTAAATATAAAAAGGAGGGAAAAGAAAAATTGATCCTTTTGAATAATTTATTTTTTATCATTTGTTCAATATCAACATAAATTACTCCAGTCTTTATACATGCAAATTATAATTTGGCAACTATAAACTTGGATTTTCATCTAAGCATGGAATAAAAAAAATCTAATATTTAATCAGAATAACAATAAATAATCAATACTCAATCAGATAAGTATATCCAACAAATAATCTGGAAGTAATTTCAATTGCAATTCAATTATAATTCACTAAACTAGGATAATTTGGTAAAGCACAAAAAGAAAAAAAAACCGAGATGTGTTAAATAAAAAAAAGAACATTTAAGTATCGAAATCTGAGAAAATAATTTTGTATTGGTTACCACTTGAGATATAACATATTAACGTATTAAAGAATCTTAACAGTCTGTGTAACTAAATTTAATAAAAAATTATTAGAAAATTCTATTAAGATAAATTTGAGTCAAATAATCTTGTAGTGTTCTAGGTCCATTCTGATATCGCGAAAGCATTTTAGTTTAACTTAATTCGAACTTTTAAGTCATGTAGTTTCGAAGTGTGGTCGATAAGAATTAATAAATATTTGAAATAAATACGAATGTAACAAATAAAGGATATTGTCAAGTATATTCCAAGAGAGAAATTACAGAGAGAGAGAGAGGTCGCATTATATATATATATATATATATATATATATATTATATATTATATATATATATATAACCGCACAAGGGTTATTGGCGACGGAGCTCGGCATTTTGAACCATGGTCAAGTGACGAGATGGCACCCCTTCTCCTAACTTCTACACCACATCAACGGGAGAACGTTTGAACATCGACATTTTTAACATGCATCGGCCCCTCTGCACGGTGGATCTTCAGCGGTCACAAATTACAGAATACTTTTCAAGTATATTTCAATTGCCAGTAATATTTCATTTATGTCATATTTTTAATCATTATTTATAATTCCTTCTTGTTTTTAACCACATTCTGCAATTAACATAGGGCTCATATTTTTTTTATCCAAGTTGGTTTTATTCCAGGTAATTGGTATAATACACATATTCGAGTGTTATCCGTGCAAAAAGTGCAAGGGTTCAAGTTTTATAGTTTGCATGCCCTAAAATCCCATGTACATGTTGATCATTGAATTAGAGACTAAGACGCATGTTTATACAGCACAGTCAAATACCATCTGCTATTTTTCCTATTTATGGCAAATATACATTACACAGAAGGTAAGGTGAATTATACAATTTGGTAAAAAATCACATAATTGGTCAGACGATACTATCTTCGATTCAGCCCTTTGCACCCTAGGGCTACATCAATGAATTCACAAAGATCCGCGGCGACACGTTTGTTAAAAAGAAGTTTCGTCAGAAAATTTATAGAAAAAAGGGAGGTTTGTTTTACAAAACTGCAATTGATTCGAAGATAAGAGATGGTGTTACAGCTTTATATCAGCATTGCTTTTCCAAAACAGTTAAATAAAGTGACATTAAAATACTTCGCTTTTTTTTAAGAAATACTTATGGGGGAAAAGTGATTGTACAGAATGATGATACAAAATACATTGACGAGAGCAAAAATTTTTTTTGCAATACTAGGGAAAAGATCGTAGTTACTTTGGTATTAATGGGAAGTTTGACATTGTTTTTGCTTGATGAAAGCTTCAAAATCCGGTTGAATCTGTGATGTTGTGCAAATGTTGTAAAGTAGGTATGTATCTAACTTGTGGTATATACGCGAAATTCTTTGGTTTTGTAGCTAATAAGTTGGTATTGGCTACATTCTGGTAGTCCTAAAATAAAATAAGGTAAACTACTTCTAATTATGTATTGTACTATCTTTTTTTCCTACTCGTCCAATTCTTAAATAAACATGGTAAGGACTCTGTAAGGTGGAGATGTTCCCGGACACTTGTAGTTGTCAATATGCTGACCCAGGAACCTCAGTAGAAGGATATTGTATCTCATCTGGGATTTGTGGAACACTGACCCTGTGTACTGGGGAGCAGAGATAATAGCTAAAGATGAGTGTTAGGCTTCGTGTATGTCAATAGATGGCCCTATTTAAATTATTAGGAGTGTATTATGTTTTTCCTGGCAAAATGTGAACAACAAAGAAAAGAAGGATGTTGTATGCACCATTCACTCTGTGTCGGCGATAATTTCATCTTTATTATATGCAATAAAACCATTTGTGAAAAGAGGTCAGAAATAGAAAGTCACATGAAAATGGGGGTTGTTTAAGTTGTGTTAGTCTAAAAAAACATTCTTGTGCCCAATAGTAGGCATTAGAAGTACCTCGTCTGGTACGAAAGCTTCATGGAGATAGTGGCATTTCATGTTGAAAGTGTGTGGTGTGATTGGGCCTACCCTCGACTTGCAAAATTGTGGGCATGAGATTTAGGTAAATGGTTGAGACGCGACCTCAAAAAAATTTTAAAATTTGGCTTAAAAGAGTTGTGGGATTGAGATATAAAGGTCTTACTTACTTGGGAGAATCAAGCCCACCCAAGGGGTTTCGAGCTGTGAATCGACCCTCCGAGATGTAACTTTATTAAGGTAAACAAAAAAAGTGTACAAAGTGGTCCCGAAAGAGGGACCCTCCCCACAAAATTCTTGAGAAAAGGGGGGGGGGAATACAGATGGAAAAAGGGGTGTTGATTTTGCCTGTATGTGTTTTGTTCAGACCTAGAGTCTTGGGTTTTCTTTAAACGTGTAAGGTACCATGAGCCCTTCTGTAGGTGTAGTAGGAAGGTTAATAGTCATTAATTGTTTCATCTGTGTAAGCATTCGATCTGTAAGGCCTTCTAAAATGAGTTGGGGGCAGGGCCGTTTTTACCCTCACCGGTTCCCTAGGCACTTTAAATTGTTACGCCCCCCCCCACCCCACAATTCTCCCCTCCTTTAGTTTTACCTTGCCAGTTTTGGTTCGGGAGATATTTTCCCTCTACTCAAACTCTTTTATTTGTTTTTGCTCCTTGAAAAGTATTTCCATTCTCCACCCCCTAAGGACACGCCATGTCCTGGACTGGCAACCAAGAGTGGCGTGTTTTTTCCACTCTTGTTCATTTCTTACCTTACGGCATCACAGACCTTTTGTAAATTATTACAGTAAATTAATGAAATCGTTTGCAATCACGATATAGAGTACACGTTATTGTATGAAGTATTTTCAACTTGTTTATTCTCATCTTTTTCTTCGCTTATCGTTTTACAATGTTTTACTTTTAGACATCCTTATTTTTTGCTGACTCACTGTCATTGTACTTGTACAACAAAGGTTTTCTCCGAGTTTTGATCATTACAAAATCGTTAATGACATCATTGTAATCAATATCTATTGTGATATTTTGAGTACATAGCAATATCAAACTGTTAAATATTTCTTTTTCCACAGTAGATCTCATTTGTCTTTACTCTCTTAGGAGCAGAAATGCTTCTCTTATGATTTTTTAGGTGGTGGTAAGTTCACTGTAATTTAATTTTTTTTCTTTTTTCGCCCTCCAATTTTTCACGCTCCCAAATCTTTTGCGCCCTAGGCTTGTGCCTAGCGCGCCTAAGTGGAAAAGAGGGCCTGGTTGGGGGGGGGGGGAGAGCAAACCTAGTTGTCTTCTACAATTAAACTTTTTATGAAAATATGGTTCGAAGTTGTTTTTAATTGGTATTGGGCGAAATCTGCTGAACTGACTACATTAGTTTTCAAAATATTTTCAACGAGATTATATAGAACAAAGATCTTCAGAATTGTAAATATTTAGGCAAGAATTTATGTAAACGGTTAAAGTATATTTTTTTAAGAAATTTAGATATATTTACAATTTTCCAAGCATCATCCTTATTATTTTGTTTATATGTATTATTAAAATATTCTAACCAGAATTCTATTTTCATGCCATTTTCAGAATCAAAAGGGATTATATAAGGTTCAATGTGGGAATCTGATTAGTTGTATTATTAATATTTTCAGCCACATTGCTCTGATAACTATATTTATTTATATATTCTTTTTCACGAGTTGACATTTTTAATTTAGATTTAAAAATCATTCAAATTAATTAAATTAACTTAAAATTTTAAGATAATGAATACCAAAAATATCAAATTTGAATATTAATATAAAACATTTGAAACTGTAAGCTACCAAAGTTCTAATATTAAACACTAAAATAAAAAATTTATATATATCATTTCAAATAAATCAGATTTTATCACAGTATATATAACACTTAAAACCATTAAACATACGAAATGAATTGTATCTATACAAAGTTGTCAGCATAAAAGTATCAAAATATGGGTATTAATTCAATTTTCATGTATAAAAAAATATTTGAAAACTCTATAAAATTATAAGTTCTTCTATTAAACATCAAAATCAAATTTTAAAAATAATCTTGATGTGAGCTATGTATTTTTAAAACAAAATGTATCATTAATTTTCAGTAAATTTAGCCTGAAACTTCAAAAAAGTAAAGATAACATTTTAAAATCAATCATTCAAAAACCAATATTGAAAAATATATAATTAATTTAGAGTTTCAGATAATTTCAAATTTCATAAGTAAAATCAATTATTTCAAAATTCTGCGCATAAATAATAAACTTTTAAGTTATTTGAAAACTTGATATTACTTGAAATATTATTCCACCCTATGGTAAAATTAAATTGCACGTTCTTGCAAACACAATAGCTGATAGAAATAAACATCTCTTTGATTTTTTCAGATGAAACACATGATGGTGGGTTTCGCTGGCTTCGAATACTCTCTCGCTTTTTTTAATTTTATGAAGACTATTTTATGAAGCATATTTTTTTTTTTTTCACAAATTGGCTTCTTTTCGCCCACAAAAATTTCTTTTTCACAGACAAGTGCAGTTTTTTAAATTTCCTTTGGAACACAAAAGGGGAGTTTTCCTTGTAATAGTGGAGCAGAAAAATGAATTTTCGCGTACACATCTTGCGCACCACTGAATGAAAATTTTTCACGGCAGATGTTTTCACCCAGCCGACTGGTGTCGTAAATGACGAGATAGTAAGGCTTTATTATTTTGTTTCTCCCATGATTGGGATGAACTTAAGAGCTGTTGAATGAATGAAGAATCTTGATAGTTTTTTGTATCTTCATTTTATTATTTCGGTGGACAACATACAATAATACAATACCAGTTTTAAGAAAATTTAATTTATTCCTTCAGTATTACTTAAATGTTATCCAAGGACTTTACATTGAAGAAAACTCATTCAAACCGAAGTTCTTAAAACAGTATATTAAAATTAAATTTGCTGGCAAAAACTGATTTTTGTTTGAGTGAAAAATTTTATGGGAAATATTTTCACCTAATACCTTTTTTTCTATTGTTTTTCATAAATGTTTTCATAACCAATTTGTAGTAATACCAAAATGATTAGAAAGAGCCTGAAAATGTTTTTCTTTTCTTCTAACAATTAAATAAAATATTTCTTTTATATTTATAGATATCTTGAGGGTATCGAACTTTAACAGCAAATAGACGTAACACTTGGTTATTATCACTGACAGTCTAATTTATTCTTTTAATTCATATCAGTGGAAGCTTTTGAAAAAGCTTAAGGAATTATCATAATCCATATCCTTAAGAGATTTTTCTGTTATTTTACAATTACTGTGGTTTATCAAAACATCAGAGGCGAAAGTTTTTATTAAATATAAAAAGGAGGGAAAAGAAAAATTGATCCTTTTGAATAATTTATTTTTTATCATTTGTTCAATATCAACATAAATTACTCCAGTCTTTATACATGCAAATTATAATTTGGCAACTATAAACTTGGATTTTCATCTAAGCATGGAATAAAAAAAATCTAATATTTAATCAGAATAACAATAAATAATCAATACTCAATCAGATAAGTATATCCAACAAATAATCTGGAAGTAATTTCAATTGCAATTCAATTATAATTCACTAAACTAGGATAATTTGGTAAAGCACAAAAAGAAAAAAAAACCGAGATGTGTTAAATAAAAAAAAAGAACATTTAAGTATCGAAATCTGAGAAAATAATTTTGTATTGGTTACCACTTGAGATATAACATATTAACGTATTAAAGAATCTTAACAGTCTGTGTAACTAAATTTAATAAAAAATTATTAGAAAATTCTATTAAGATAAATTTGAGTCAAATAATCTTGTAGTGTTCTAGGTCCATTCTGATATCGCGAAAGCATTTTAGTTTAACTTAATTCGAACTTTTAAGTCATGTAGTTTCGAAGTGTGGTCGATAAGAATTAATAAATATTTGAAATAAATACGAATGTAACAAATAAAGGATATTGTCAAGTATATTCCAAGAGAGAAATTACAGAGAGAGAGAGAGGTCGCATTATATATATATATATATATATATATATATATATATAACCGCACAAGGGTTATTGGCGACGGAGCTCGGCATTTTGAACCATGGTCAAGTGACGAGATGGCACCCCTTCTCCTAACTTCTACACCACATCAACGGGAGAACGTTTGAACATCGACATTTTTAACATGCATCGGCCCCTCTGCACGGTGGATCTTCAGCGGTCACAAATTACAGAATACTTTTCAAGTATATTTCAATTGCCAGTAATATTTCATTTATGTCATATTTTTAATCATTATTTATAATTCCTTCTTGTTTTTAACCACATTCTGCAATTAACATAGGGCTCATATTTTTTTTATCCAAGTTGGTTTTATTCCAGGTAATTGGTATAATACACATATTCGAGTGTTATCCGTGCAAAAAGTGCAAGGGTTCAAGTTTTATAGTTTGCATGCCCTAAAATCCCATGTACATGTTGATCATTGAATTAGAGACTAAGACGCATGTTTATACAGCACAGTCAAATACCATCTGCTATTTTTCCTATTTATGGCAAATATACATTACACAGAAGGTAAGGTGAATTATACAATTTGGTAAAAAATCACATAATTGGTCAGACGATACTATCTTCGATTCAGCCCTTTGCACCCTAGGGCTACATCAATGAATTCACAAAGATCCGCGGCGACACGTTTGTTAAAAAGAAGTTTCGTCAGAAAATTTATAGAAAAAAGGGAGGTTTGTTTTACAAAACTGCAATTGATTCGAAGATAAGAGATGGTGTTACAGCTTTATATCAGCATTGCTTTTCCAAAACAGTTAAATAAAGTGACATTAAAATACTTCGCTTTTTTTTAAGAAATACTTATGGGGGAAAAGTGATTGTACAGAATGATGATACAAAATACATTGACGAGAGCAAAAATTTTTTTTGCAATACTAGGGAAAAGATCGTAGTTACTTTGGTATTAATGGGAAGTTTGACATTGTTTTTGCTTGATGAAAGCTTCAAAATCCGGTTGAATCTGTGTTGTTGTGCAAAATGTTTATAATTTTACTAAAGAACTGTTCAAATGTGTAGGTACCTCCAAAAAATGAAAGACATGAAAAATGTGAATCTTTAATTTCTGGATACTTGTCTTCGGTCACGTACTTCGAATAAAAATCGATTAATGTAAGATTTTCAAGAAACTTTTCATTGGACAACAAAATCATACGGAAAATCTATAAACACTTATTGAAGTTTAGATGGAACACTACCAATATCTACTGGAAATTATGAAGAGAGCATCTCATAAAAATTTCATTTTAACGAAAATCTAAAAATCTGCTTTTTAATTCCTCTTTCAGATTTGAAAAGCACTGTACTTAATCGTTTGAATTCAATGTTGTAAAGTTTTTCGCATACCCCATCCATTTTGGAGAGTGAATGAAATTTTTATTTAGCTATTTGCTTTTCCATAGAATTAATTTTACCTCTATAAAGCTTTCAAAGAGTCATAAAGATTATGAACAAGTAGCTCTTTTCTCAGTAAGTAGTAGCCAAAATAATTGAGATGACCTGTAATATCGACAAAAAATGCTAAGTCACTCAACCGGTTCCCCTCATTGTAAAATCGTGAATAAATTTCCCTTTAGACATCATGACTTGTGGAATTTCATTCTTCATACATACGGGATCTGCGGCAATTTTCCTCTGCTCAACCAACGTACTTATACGTAATACAAAACATCACCCTATTGAAATTTCAAATCAGACAAGAACTGTAGAAATTACCTACGACTAAGTCCGTTAGATCGGATAAAAAAAAATTAATCACTTTTACAACAACAATCATCCCATGTTAAGAGTCTGAGAAGGACTTCTCACACAAATTTTCTTGTTGGATGATACAGTGAAAAGTCTCACATCACAATATTTCTACTTGCCTTTACGTCAGATTGAAGTAATGTGGTAGCTAATATTTTTCTCCAATAATATCTATAAATTTTACACCATATGTTGTTATAGTATATATATTGCAGACGTGTGTGTAACTATATACACTGGTGTCCAAAAGTTAAGCATAATTGATAATTATGTGAATAAAGAAGGAACTGTAAATCAGAAGGGCGGGAAACGTGATATGCGAGTGTAAAATGGTTATAAAATAAGGAAGCAAATCAAAAGAATGATAATAATTAATAATATTATCCAAAGTAGCTGTTTGAAAGAAAACTGAGCATAGCAAGGATTCACTCTTTAAAGAAAGAATTAAAGAAAACATTAAATAAAATACTGATGCTGCAGTTTAATAAGGCCAGTGGTCACCTCTGACAGCCAGGCACGCTGCACAGTGATTTACCAAATTTGCTATGAGAAGATGAATGAGTTGTGGGCTCAAACGGTTCCAAGCTTCTTGGAGAGCTCTCTTCAGTTCTGTAACGGAGCTTGGTGGGTGCGAAAGGGCTGCAATTTGTCTCCCGAGCATATCTCATACATGCTCGATAGGATTTAAATCAGGGGAGTTCGCAGATCACGACATGCGCTGCATGTTTTCCGTTTCAAGGAAGTCATCAATCAGCACCGCTCGGTGAGGTGACATAGCGCATTATCATCCATGAATAAGAAGTCAGGACCAACAGCACCTCGAAACAAGCGAACATAAGGCTCAAGAACTTCATCTCTTTATCTTTGAGCAGTCATAGACCCCGTGTCAAAGAAATGGAGGTCTGTGTGGCCGTCCATTATGATGCCTGTCCATACCATTATTCCCCTTGATGGAAAATGATGTCTGTCCGTTATGTTTCTTGGTTCAAAACGTGTTCCACGTTCTCTTTATATCGTTACCCGCCGAGAATCACTACTCCGACTAAACCGGGAATCGTCACTGAACATCACATTGGTCCACTCTCCCCCACTCCAATGTTGATGGTTCAAACTCCAGTTCAAATGAGCGCGTTTATGCGCAGACGTGAGGGGAATGCAAACTGCTGGTCTTCTGGCATACAGGCCAGCATGATTGAGTCTCTGTAAACAGTTTGTCTCGAAATTCGCATTCCTGTGGTGACTGTGAGCGCCGAACCCAGTGCTCTGGCAGTACTGCCCCTCTGACGTCGTGCATTTATTACCAGATATCGGTCTTGGCAAGGGGTTGTGACTCTTGGTCAACCTGATACTGGTTGTCGGGTAACATCTCCCGTTCTTTGAAACCTCTGCCACAGTCTTGAGATCACAGACTGGTCCACATTCAGAATTCGAGACACTTCGGTTTGTGATCGTGAGGATTCCAGCATTCCAACGATTCTGCATTTCGTAAACATGTTCAATTGACGTCTTTGTGCCATCATTCACCTTGTTTGATGGTTAACAACGTTCCTTCGCACAGCAGTTGCATGAAACTTATCTGAACTGCCTATGCTGCATGAATCGGTTTCTCCTCGTTCCGACATACGCTGGTGTTTCGCGTAGGACGAAGTTACTAAAAAGTTTGTCATAACCACAATGTTTCTTCTTCACCCAATTAATATTCGCAAGAAATTTGGAATAATTTTACGAATATTTACTCTGTGTTTTTCGCAATTTACGATTTATACTTAACTTTTGGACACCAGTGTATATGTATATAACATTTTGTGGGGGAGGGGTCCTAACTGGGACCCCTCTCCCTATGTCCTCCTCGTCTCTAGGTGTGGGGGGAAACGAAGCATCACCAACAAACTCCATAATAACAATTAGATTTATTCAAACTCTGAACAAACACTTAAACAATCGCAAGTTTAATTATAAAAAGAAACCTAGGAGTGATATCTAAAGCGTCAATTAATCCTAATATTCAATTCTAAGTAAACCTGACTACCAGAAATAGATAAGGAGAACAAACACTAATGAACCTCTGACCGATTCTGATTCTAATATCATAAATCTTCAATCTAATAATTTAATCTCAGAAATTGCCTTTTAAACGCGCGCTAAGTTTGTGAAGTAAATTCACACTTACTTGACAGCTTCACGGCTCCTTCTCTCCCTTTACGTCTGTGACAGGTCTATCCGCGTAAATTTTCCATTAATCCTCTTGGGTAACTTTGGGGCCAGCAATTATTCTATTTCACAGCCTCCTCGGGAAAAACACGATATAGTGATATGCTAATGAATTCGACTATATAAAGTCTAGATTTAGTAAGAAAGGAGTAGGATTTGCCAAACTAGTTGTAAGTATCGTCTACGGATCTCTCCAGCGAGCTTAGCGCGTATTAGATAGTAATTGATATTGTTAATCATTGAAGTAATCAAAGGGATTAGAGTTAGTACTGACCTGACGTTAGTAAGGGTTCGTCTCCTTTGTCAATTCTGATAGCTGAGATTACTTAGTAGGGAATATTAGATTTAAAGGTTAGAATTGATTGTTAGAGTTGTGTATCAGGATTAATCTAGGGAATTGAATAATCACTCCAGGGTTTCTACTTGTAATTTGAACTTGTAATTGTTATTTGTGTGTTGTTAATAAATATTTGTAATTATGGCTTTCGTTGGTGATAATATGTTTCCTTCTACACCAGGCGCGCCGGGCAATGTGAACCCAGTCCAAGATAGAACAGGGGCACGACACATTTACCAAACCTATATATAGACTTTATATAGTCGAACTAATAACATATATCTATCTCGTGTTTTTCTTGAAAGGCTGTGAATTAATATAAATGCTAGCCCCAAAGTTTCCCCAAGAGGATTAGTAGGAAATATCTCGCGAATAGCCCCGTCACAGCCCCCTCCAAGAAAAAAACGTGATTTATAAAAGGGTCTTAATGGCCCGATAGAAATTACGTTGAAAAATTTTACTCTTAAGCTAACTAGAAATCTTAAACTTGAGTTTAGCATTAACTTTTACATAACAATACGCTAAAAAAAACCCTCAAAACTACTAGCTCAATAATTTTTATCACTCATAAAATTTCTGCTTTTACACTCCTTATTTATGGTGTACCCCATTTGGGTGAGGACCAAGGAAAAACCTCTCTCTGGAGGGAAAAACCCGGCCGTACACAACCCGTAAAACTTAAATATTTTAAACATATCTTGACTTTACAGCTATTTGTTCTTCAACACAAAATCTTCAAAACATCAGAGTCAGCCACCCTGGAATGAGAACTGGATCAGTGGACGTACAAAAAGATTCTTTGAGCACTGTATATACATACACAAACAACATTGAATTTTCACACGTTTTTAAATTGTCAATTACTTTACAAATTGAATTTCATCTGGTTTAAGAAAAACTCCCACTTCAATCGCGCAGCGCTATTAGTGTTATGGTTAATTTCCTATCTACGCCGCGACCCCAAACTAGATATATGCTAATATACACATCAATATGCAGGTACATACACAATTATATACAATTTTCAAAACATTCAATATAAACAAACAATACAAGGAATTCTCGCACCCCTTGCTAAGTCTTCACACGTAGTAAACAAATGTAAACATACATGTGCTTTCCACAATTTAGAGTAGATTTAGGTATGCAAAAGTTCATTTTTCACGCAACGTAGTGTAAACTTTTGTATATTACAAATTTTAAGAAAATAAGACTTGCTTCTTGCAAAAATTCACCTGACTGCCTGTCAGTAAAAATATAAATGAAACAATACAACCTGGCTAATATCTTATTTCTCTCCTTTCTGTGATGTCTCCAATCTGAACTTCCCACGATATGGACCTTCCTTCTTCGTAGACTCTCCTCGGGTTCCTGGCTACCTGGTCTGTACTGTCTGCGCCGTCGTAAATTGTAATGAGTTGCTCGCCCTACTTGATTTCTTCTAGATCGGACTGATCCTTCCTGTTCTGGCACTGCTCCTATTGGAGATCTGGACCTGGCTTTACCATGAAACTCTCCTTCGTGTCTGGAACTGCGTGGAGTGGACCTTCTCTGTTGTCTCCCTCTTGGCTGTGAAGTAGCCTTTCTTCCTCTGGCTACTGACGACCTCCCGCTGGAACTTGTCCACCCTGGTGATCTTCTATTCTTATTTTCTTCCCTATTTGTTCAGTCGGCGCGATGGAGGACGGGAGCCTTCGCTTGTTCATCTTCCGGCGTGTAGCTTTCCTTTTCCTCCTCGGCCCCTCGGACAGAGACTCCGGGACCGCTCTCTTCCATCTCCTCATGTTTTGGTTCTTCATTCTCTTATTGTGGGGACCCTCAGACAGTGACTCTGGGATCGTACGCTTACACCGCCTTTTGGTCTGTTCGTGATTGCTCTCCATTATCTCTCTCTGATTGCTTTTATTCCCCACACCTGTAGTCTCTTTCCTCTCCTGTATCTATCTTCCACCCGACTCATTACTCCTAAAGCCCAGTAACCGATCTAACCCATATCGACTATCCTCAAAGCTACTCGATTGATACTCGGATCCTCTGCTAACTGAACTATCTACATCCACTACACCTTCATCACTTTTTCTCTGATGGTAAATTCGTACTTGGTCTATATTAACTGTAGTTCTTCTACATGCCTTTCAAATTACAACATTATTGTTTTTAACACTTAAGACTCTATAAGGGCCGTGGGTAGCCTAGTGATTAGAACATCGGACCCCAGACCGGAAGGCCTGGGTTCGATGCCCGATGTCACCAAATGCCCCCCGAGTATAAATCGGAGAACGTGCTCATTAAATCTGTGGGTCCAAATGGTGTCGCCATCTATCGTGTTGCATGAGCAAAATCATACTGTCACCCTCTTGGGGGGCTCAAAGCGACAAGCGTAAAATTCTAGGCCTTAGCCGCGATGAATTTCGTGGGCCTTGATCTGATGTTACTGTCGTTCAGGTGGCATAAGCAACAACGACAGACTCTATAAGGACTTTCATACTTGGGGCAAAATTTCGCTACCACCTTTTTACTGGCAAAGCTTATAGGATGAGTTTCAACCAACACTAAATCATCGACCTTAATGTTAACTTAACGTCTCCTCTTATTGTAGTTCTTCGCCCACTTTTCATGTTTCTTCCTAGTGTTCTGCCTAGCTTCCTCAAATACCTTTTCAATATTCCTAACCACAAATTCTGCTCCATCCGTCACCATCACAAGTTTTTGAAACGGGGTAATAAGTTTCCTGCCCAAAAATAATTCTGCTGGAGTTTTTCCAGAAGTCTCGTGAACTGCCATTCTTAATGCATACGCGAATTCTCTTAGAAACCGGTCCCAGGTTTCATGATTGTTATTTACAAAAGTAGCAATCATTTGTAATAGATCACGATTAACTCTTTCCGTTCTATTTGACTGAGGTCTATACACAACTGTTTTGACATGCTTTATATCTAATCTATTACTTAAATGCTCAAAAACTTCGGATATAAATTGGGGACCGTTGTCGCTTTTCATTTTAATGGGAGCTCCATATCGTGAAATATAATTTTCGAACAGGGTATTGGCGATTATCTTTGCGGACGCCTTTCGGAGGGGTTTTACTTCCAACCACTTCGTAAGAGTGTGATCCGTTATTACTAAAATATACCTATATCGTTCAGGTTTCGATGCTGGGTATATGCCTAGCAAATCTAATGAAACTATTTCATTTGGATAGTTAGTTATAATCGGTATTAGACGACCGGCCGGTAACGCGTTCTTATAGTTATTCTTCTGACAAGCATCACATGTCAAAACATGATCATGTATAAATTTCCTCATGTAAGGAGAATAACAAGCATCCTTCACGCGTAAATATGTTTTTTTAATTCCGAGGTGTCCAGCCATAGGCTTATCATGAAATTCGCGCATTATCGCACCTCGCATCGACTTTGGAACATATACTCTCATTTCTCCGAGAGAGGATGCGTACTTCGCATAAAATAACAAGCCGTCAATTATTCTGAAATCCTGAGACCAGTTTCCACAGACTGCCGCGTTTACCATACTGTCATCGGGGTTTTGCAAAAACCGGTAAATATGACCCAGCTCAGGGTCCTGCCTTTGTTCGGAAATCAATTGCTCCCTTGACGAAAGTACCAAATCTCTAATTACTGCACAAGCTATATTGCCATCCTCAAAACTTTCCACCAGGTTCCGAAACAACACATCTGCCACAACATTTTGAGCTCCTGGCCTGTGTTCCCATTCAACATTAAATTTGGCTAGCTTCAGTGTCCATCTAATAATTCGGCTGGATAAATTTTTACCATTAGTGAGTTTCGTTAATGCTGCATGGTCTGTAATTACTTTTACTGGTAACGATCCAAAGTAGGTGCGAAACTTGTTTAAAGCCCAAATCACCGTTAAACATTCGCGCTCGGTTACTGTGTCATTGCGCTCCGCCTAAGTGTGCGGGATTCATATGCTATGGGTCTCTGACTTTGCGTAAGCACCGCTCCAATCCCAATAGAACTAGCGTCAGTAAAAAGCTCAAATTGTACATTAAAATCTGGTAATTTTAGTACAGGTGGTTCCATAATTGCACGTTCAAGAGTAACTTGCGACTCTTCCGACCAATTAAATTTTCTACCTTTTTTTCATTTCATATAAAGGTTCGCAGAGATATGCGTAATCCTTAATAAATTTTTTATACCATTGGGTCATCCCGAGAAATTTTGATACTTCTCGAGTATTCTTTGGTGATCAACATTTCGAGTATTGCCTTAACTTTAAACTCATCCGTGGCAACCCCGTCTTTGCTAATTTCTAAGCCCAAGTATTTTAATTTCTCACACCCAAAATTACACTTATATTTGTTCAATGTCAACCCCGCTTCCTGCAATAACCTAAATACTTCCTTTAAATGTTCCACGTGATGTGCAAATGATGGAGACGCGATAATCACGTCATCCATATAAACTTGCACATACTTCCCTAGTACCGGATATAGGATTATGTCAATTGCTTTCTGAAAATTTGGCGCTGCCCCCGAGAGGCCGAATGGCATGCGCTTAAACGCATAATTGCCGTTTTTCGTTACAAAAGCAGTTTTTACTACATCCCATCCCTGGGGTTTACTGTCAATTGAAAATAGCCGGTGTATAGAGCCAACGTACTCATTATCTTCCTGTGAGGAATATTAGTGATTAAATCCTCATTGAGTGGCAAAGGATATCTAGGGTACCTAGTTACCGCATTAAGTTTGCGATAATCCACCGCAAATCTATAAGCTTCCGGATTATTGGGAGGTAATCCGTTCTTCTTACGACACAATACAACAGCAGATGCATAAGCAGATTGAATTGGTACGATGGTGCCCTCTCGTAGCATTTTGTCTACGTGATAATCTATGATACCTTGCTTAACCCTGCCATACCTATACGGTCTAGATACTACAGGAGCGCTATCACCCGTATCGATTTCATGATATAATACATGAGTAAGTCCCGATCTATCTGAAAACAACCCCTTAAAACTATTAAATAACGCTTTTAATTTTCTCTTTTGATTTTCCTTGAGTTTCGTATTTGAAAGATCAATTTCTAAATTCCCCTCATCGATTTTTATTTCTTCAATTTGCGAATCCGGAATCGCTAATGACTTTTCATCGAAATTCATTGTGATTTTTGATTCTCGAATAAAATCGATACCTAAAATATAAGGTTATTCTAGATCCGCCAATATATGAAAATTCCACTTTTTCTTAAATTCCCGAATTCTGATCTCCAATTCTACCGTTCCTACATTGTTACAACAAGCACCTTGAGCCGTTATAACTTTTTTGTTTGATTTTTAACTGGCTTTATAAGAAAAATATGACTGATACGTTTTTTCAGAGATGAACGACTTCTCGGCCCTAGTATCCCATAATGCCTTCTTGAAAATCTCATTAACTAAAATGGGAACGTACGGAAGTTCTACAGGGGACATCTGTAAAGCAGAAAGCCTTATAGGAGGTTTCTCTTCAACCTGCGATCGATCCCGATTTCGAACGCTTAAAAAGTTTAAATTTTTATGACTACCCCTATTCCAATGATTATTCGCCCCTCGGTCAAAATTTTCACTCGGACCCCTATTTCTAAACTAATTTCATCCTCCACGATTCTCGAACCCTTGGTTAGCATGGTTCCTCTGGGGTCTATTCCCATATGAACTTCTATAAGCATCTCTCCTATCATTTTGACGTTCAACCTACCCCTGCATCTCTCCAATTCCTACTTGTACGACCTTCGGTAGACCTCCTACTCACATCCCAAACTCGTCTTTCACTATTATTATTGCTCGAACCCTGGTTGTCTCTCCTCAAATATCTATCCTCATATTTGTTTATCATTTGAAGTAACTGCAATTGAGAAGTTGGATTTCGAATCTCGATGTATTCCATCAATTGTGGTTCCAGACGGGCAATAATGTGATCGATTAAATTTGCTTCCGACATATTTAGTCCCAGCCTTTTGTGTATTTTGAGTAAGTTGTAAATGAAGTCTGATGGAGCCTGACTGTTACCCTGATACGGCGAATAGAACCTGACTTCCAATTCAGTCTTATTCCTAACCAATGGGAAATTTTTCGTCAACGCCTCTTTTAATTGCGCGAAATCCGTAGCATTCCCCTGCAGTAACGAAGAACCAAACACCTCAAACCAGTCCAAAGCACGCTCTCGGAGACGCCCTTTGAGATAAGAACATGCCAAATTGCTCGGTATCTCGTAAAAAATTTAACATTACTTTCAGTACATTCCAAAAATTCCGCCACTTTCTCAACTCCTGAGAAACAAATATCAGGCAAGAGCCTAAAATTGGATCCGACTCCCATCTCGGGGTTAAGGGAAATATGTCCATCGGACAAACCCGTTGGGTGCCATTGTGGGGGAGGGGTCCTTACTGGGACCCCTCTCCCTCTGTCCTGCGCGTCTCTAGGTGTGGGGGGGAAACGAAGCATCACCAAGAAACTCCATAATAACAATTAGATTTATTCAAACTCTGAACAAACACTTAAACAATCACAACTTTAATTAATAAGAAACCTAGGAGGGATATCTAAAGCGTCAATTAATCCTAATATTCAATTCTAATTAAACCTGACTACCAGAAATAGATAAGGAGAACAAACACTAATGAACCTCTGACCGATTCTGATTCTAATATCTTAAATCTTCAATCTAATAATTTAATCTCAGAAATTACCTTTTAAACGCGAGCTAAGTTTGTGAAGTAAATTCTCCGGTGTTCACACTTACTTGACAGCTTCACGGCTTCTTCTCTCCCTTTACATCTACCAAACCTATATATATAGACTTTATATAGTCGAACTAAGTAACATATATCTATCTCGTGTTTTTCTTGAAAGGCTGTGAATTAATATAAATGCTAGTCCCAAAGTTTCCCCAAGAGGATTAGTGAGAATATCTCGCGAATAGCCCCATCACAATTTATCCAAAGTTTGTGTCCGACTCGAATATAAATTTTGTCCTCCTGTTACCACTTTCATGTAGTTACTGTTCATGTAGCTTAAATGCAACAATACTCTGGCTAATTCCTCTACAATTTTGAAGCATCTATATACGCCATGAATAAAAACGGCTTCTTGTGGAGTACCTACTGCATCCGTTGATTCATCCATTGCTACAGAATAAAATATCCACACTTTTTATCTTTGAATTTAAATTTATTGAATATATTCTCTTGCGAGATCTTCCATATGTCTCACTACTGTTACACCAGATAAAGTATTATTCGACATGGCTTGAGCCTGTAACGAAGCCAGGACTCTGAAGACATTCTTTTACAAACTCTCCATCCGGAATGGATTTTCCACACTTAGCATTTTTCTGCTATCATGTAGCTAACATGAACACTATTTTCATATTTTATATTCGCTCTGAGGGAAAAAAGACAATCAAGCTTTGGTTTTAATTCATTCACCTTATTACTTGGAAAATTTCCTTATAGTGCAGAATATTGACCACTGTGCTTTGTACCATAATTTTTTAATGTTGCATTCTACCATCACAGCTACACTCTCGTTGTAAATAAAATAAACTGTCATACTGTTACGTACATCAAAAGATAAAGATATGACCACTTTTCTTAAAACCTTTTTTTTCAACTCTTCTTCTTCTTCTTTTTTGTTATCACAGTTTAATATTGTTCACCCATTCAAAGACTATAAACGCTTCTGAATTTCAAAGTGTGCAGTGAGTAATCTAGCTTAAAATGAACGCTATTATACCCGCTTATTACCACACAAATAGGATGACAACATGAGAAGAATTAAATTCTATTCAAGATCACCTTTGGCGACGTATTGGTGGAAGATTGACAACTGTTCCAATCATATTGAAAATAGGCATCCCCCTTATTCCCGGAAAAAATGTAAAGATTACATGCTAGGGAAATTTTTATTTTTTAAATTGTATGAAATGCAATGAAAGCTCTGAAACATTCTTCATTTTCAAAAACAGATGTCAGACATTTCAATGAAATGTTTTAAAAATCAAGAATAAGCAAAAAAAAGTGTATATTACAACAAAAAGCTCACCAAGGCATTTTTTCTTGAAATTTCCTCAAATTCAAATGTGGGGCCACTAAAATGTCTTCAGCGGGCTACTCGTAGACTGTGGGACGCGAGTTGAAGACCCATATTATAGAGGATGGTTGAGAAATATCGGAAATATGTATTGGACAGTACGTTATTTTATTAAATGTTTTTTAAAAACAAATTTTAGATATGTATATATATATAGTTTTAATTTTAGTTCTAGAATGATAAGATACTGGGTGAAGAATACCAGATTTATCTGGTTGCTTTAAAATCGAACAAATTGCAGTTTGCGAAGCGTCACAGAATACATGAAGATGTAATTTAGGAACAAATAATTGTATAATACAGGTTTAGTTATTAATTTATTTTTTTAACAATTCAAATGCTGTTTGGCATTGTGCAATCCTATTCTGTTGTTTATCTTTCTTTAATAGTTGATTTAGAATTTCTCTAATTTTAGCTAAGGTATTAATGAGTTTCTTATAAACATTTAGAAATTCAAGAAAACTTTGAACTTGTTTAATATTTTTAGGGGATTGCAATTTTTGAATGGTTTTAAAATATTCTGATTATCAGGTGTAATGCAACCTTCTTTAATTCCATAGCCAAAAAAGTTTATCTTATCTCTTACAAAAACACATTATGAAAATTTTAGTTTATTGTTTTATTCCTCACAAATTTTGAATACTTTTCTTAAATGAGCATAATGCTCCTCTAAAGAATTTGAAAAAAATAAATATACATCAAAATAGTGACAAGCAAATTTTGAGCATTTATGTTTCTTTAAAATTTTGCAAATATTAGATTAAAAATTGCAGGAGCATTTCGAAAACCAAACGGGAGGGCTTGAAATTCATGTAAACCTTCACTTGTATAATAAAAGCTATTTTTCTTTGTCTTTATTGTGGAGTGAGATTGACCAGTATCCGAAAGCAAGGTCCAGTGGGAAAAATATCTTAGCATTATTTAATTTATCTAGCAGGGAATCTATTTGAGATAAGATTTTTGCATCTGTTTTACAAATTGCATTAAGTTTCTTATAGTCATTAAATAATGTAGTCTTCTGTTTTTCATCTCTTTTGCAGCCTAAAGTGACAAGGGAAGAGTAACAACTGTTGAATTCTTTAATTAAACCTGCAGATAATAAATTTTGTATTTCATTAATCTCAGCTTCTGCAGTCACTGATGTTCTATTATCTTTTAAAGATATTGGGAAGTCTGAGGTAAAATTAATTTTGGAAGGTTCCATTCGACTTTTACCTACATCATATTTATTTTTGGGAAAAAACAGGGAAGTATTCTGACAGAAATTATACCAGGTTAGGAGATAGTTCTTTAACAATTAAAGGAGAGAAAGCTTCCTCTGAGGTATCTACTAACTCCTCCTGATTATCCTTGCAATTATTTATATTTTCTTGTATGTGTAAAGACATTTGTTTGTTAAATTTGTTATGATTATTTAAAAACATATCACCATGTTTTACAGTCTTTCAGTATAGTCGTCAGCATTATGTATAACCCGTTTCCAACGATGTGGAAGTCGCAGAACATCTGTAACAACTCCTGTTCTGTTGATAGCTCGAATGTACCGGTTTACAGACGCAAGAATCTCTGGAACAGTTGTGAAGCGAATGCCTCGAAGGGGCTCCTTCAACTTAAGAATTAAGTCAAAGTCCCACAAGGGGTTAGATCTGGGTTGTATGGTGGATGGTAAAGCACTTCCCAGCCCCAGCTATCGAACAAATCAGTCACAACTTGAGCTGCATGCGGCCGAGCATCGTCATGCAAAATGATAGCAGAAAGTGTCGCCGTTTTTTTTCCTCAAAGTTGGTCTGAGATGGTGCTCCAAAAATGAGCAGTAATAATGCGCATTGACGGTCTGCTGTGGGGAAACGGTATGTGTTAGGATGACACCATACAGTCATACATGAGAATCACTATAACGTTCACATTGCTGGGGTTTTGACAAAAATTCGAACGTCGTGATGATACGTAATGACGTCATTCGTTTGATTGGCGCTTCAGTTCTGGCTGGTACGATCTGGACCAAGTCTCGTCCAGCGTGATGACACGGCATAAAAAAGCCTCTCCTTTGCGCTCGTAAACACTCCAGGTGTGCAGTATCGTATCGTAGCCATTTCTGCATTTCTGTCGAATTATGTGAAAACCATCGAGAAGCAATTTTTCTCATGCTCAGGCGTACCTTCAGAATGTGCAGCACAGTCATATGTGCAAATCCTGTCTGTCGCACCATCTCATGAATCGTTTGCAGCCGATCACTGTCCACTAGTACTGCAACAGCACTTCTGCTTCGCTGATACTAGAACGACCTGGTCGATGCATGTCTGCCACATTCTGGCGTCCTTCATTAAAGGCTTTTACCCATCAGTTCTGTAAGACAATGCAGATTCCCCGCAAGCCTCTTGAAGCCCTACTTGACATTGTCGTGCTGTACGACCTCTGGCACCTTCAATTTTTACCCAACTTTGTTGTTCTTGTTTTGAAAACATCCTGACAATACTTACTTTAGACAGCAAGCTAGTACAAGTATCAGTTCTTCGCGTCACTTCGCATGTGCGTGAAGTAGGAAGGACGAATATTTTTGCTGAGAGGTAAAGTAGGTATGTATCTCACTTGTGGTATATACGCGAAATTCTTTGGTTTTGTAGCTAATAAGTTGGTATTGGCTACATTCTGGTAGTCCTAAAATAAAATAAGGTAAACTACTTCTAATTATGTATTGTACTATCTTTTTTTCCTACTCGTCCAATTCTTAAATAAACATGGTAAGGACTTGGTAAGGTGGAGATGTTCCCGGACACTTGTAGTTGTCAATATGCTGACCCAGGAACCTCAGTAGAAGGATATTGTATCTCATCTGGGATTTGTGGAACACTGACCCTGTGTACTGGGGAGCAGAGATAATAGCTAAAGATGAGTGTTAGGCTTCGTGTATGTCAATAGATGGCCCTATTTAAATTATTAGGAGTGTATTATGTTTTTCCTGGCAAAATGTGAACAACAAAGAAAAGAAGGATGTTGTATGCACCATTCACTCTGTGTCGGCGATAATTTCATCTTTATTATATGCAATAAAACCATTTGTGAAAAGAGGTCAGAAATAGAAAGTCACATGAAAATGGGGGTTCTTTAAGTTGTGTTAGTCTAAAAAAACATTCTTGTGCCCAATAGTAGGCATTAGAAGTACCTCGTCTGGTACGAAAGCTTCATGGAGATAGTGGCATTTCATGTTGAAAGTGTGTGGTGTGATTGGGCCTACCCTCGACTTGCAAAATTGTGGGCATGAGATTTAGGTAAATGGTTGAGACGCGACCTCAAAAAAATTTTAAAATTTGGCTTAAAAGAGTTGTGGGATTGAGATATAAAGGTCTTACTTACTTGGGAGAATCAAGCCCACCCAAGGGGTTTCGAGCTGTGAATCGACCCTCCGAGATGTAACTTTATTAAGGTAAACAAAAAAAGTGTACAAAGTGGTCCCGAAAGAGGGACCCTCCCCACAAAATTCTTGAGAAAAGGGGGGGGGAATACAGATGGAAAAAGGGGTGTTGATTTTGCCTGTATGTGTTTTGTTCAGACCTAGAGTCTTGGGTTTTCTTTAAACGTGTAAGGTACCATGAGCCCTTCTGTAGGTGTAGTAGGAAGGTTAATAGTCATTAATTGTTTCATCTGTGTAAGCATTCGATCTGTAAGGCCTTCTAAAATGAGTTGGGGGCAGGGCCGTTTTTACCCTCACCGGTTCCCTAGGCACTTTAAATTGTTACGCCCCCCCCACCCCACAATTCTCCCCTCCTTTAGTTTTACCTTGCCAGTTTTGGTTCGGGAGATATTTTCCCTCTACTCAAACTCTTTTATTTGTTTTTGCTCCTTGAAAAGTATTTCCATTCTCCACCCCCTAAGGACACGCCATGTCCTGGACTGGCAACCAAGAGTGGCGTGTTTTTTCCACTCTTGTTCATTTCTTACCTTACGGCATCACAGACCTTTTGTAAATTATTACAGTAAATTAATGAAATCGTTTGCAATCACGATATAGAGTACACGTTATTGTATGAAGTATTTTCAACTTGTTTATTCTCATCTTTTTCTTCGCTTATCGTTTTACAATGTTTTACTTTTAGACATCCTTATTTTTTGCTGACTCACTGTCATTGTACTTGTACAACAAAGGTTTTCTCCGAGTTTTGATCATTACAAAATCGTTAATGACATCATTGTAATCAATATCTATTGTGATATTTTGAGTACATAGCAATATCAAACTGTTAAATATTTCTTTTTCCACAGTAGATCTCATTTGTCTTTACTCTCTTAGGAGCAGAAATGCTTCTCTTATGATTTTTTAGGTGGTGGTAAGTTCACTGTAATTTAATTTTTTTTCTTTTTTCGCCCTCCAATTTTTCACGCTCCCAAATCTTTTGCGCCCTAGGCTTGTGCCTAGCGCGCCTAAGTGGAAAAGAGGGCCTGGTTGGGGGGGGGGGGAGAGCAAACCTAGTTGTCTTCTACAATTAAACTTTTTATGAAAATATGGTTCGAAGTTGTTTTTAATTGGTATTGGGCGAAATCTGCTGAACTGACTACATTAGTTTTCAAAATATTTTCAACGAGATTATATAGAACAAAGATCTTCAGAATTGTAAATATTTAGGCAAGAATTTATGTAAACGGTTAAAGTATATTTTTTTAAGAAATTTAGATATATTTACAATTTTCCAAGCATCATCCTTATTATTTTGTTTATATGTATTATTAAAATATTCTAACCAGAATTCTATTTTCATGCCATTTTCAGAATCAAAAGGGATTATATAAGGTTCAATGTGGGAATCTGATTAGTTGTATTATTAATATTTTCAGCCACATTGCTCTGATAACTATATTTATTTATATATTCTTTTTCACGAGTTGACATTTTTAATTTAGATTTAAAAATCATTCAAATTAATTAAATTAACTTAAAATTTTAAGATAATGAATACCAAAAATATCAAATTTGAATATTAATATAAAACATTTGAAACTGTAAGCTACCAAAGTTCTAATATTAAACACTAAAATAAAAAATTTATATATATCATTTCAAATAAATCAGATTTTATCACAGTATATATAACACTTAAAACCATTAAACATACGAAATGAATTGTATCTATACAAAGCTGTCAGCATAAAAGTATCAAAATATGGGTATTAATTCAATTTTCATGTATAAAAAAATATTTGAAAACTCTATAAAATTATAAGTTCTTCTATTAAACATCAAAATCAAATTTTAAAAATAATCTTGATGTGAGCTATGTATTTTTAAAACAAAATGTATCATTAATTTTCAGTAAATTTAGCCTGAAACTTCAAAAAAGTAAAGATAACATTTTAAAATCAATCATTCAAAAACCAATATTGAAAAATATATAATTAATTTAGAGTTTCAGATAATTTCAAATTTCATAAGTAAAATCAATTATTTCAAAATTCTGCGCATAAATAATAAACTTTTAAGTTATTTGAAAACTTGATATTACTTGAAATATTATTCCACCCTATGGTAAAATTAAATTGCACGTTCTTGCAAACACAATAGCTGATAGAAATAAACATCTCTTTGATTTTTTCAGATGAAACACATGATGGTGGGTTTCGCTGGCTTCGAATACTCTCTCGCTTTTTTTAATTTTATGAAGACTATTTTATGAAGCATATTTTTTTTTTCACAAATTGGCTTCTTTTCGCCCACAAAAATTTCTTTTTCACAGACAAGTGCAGTTTTTTAAATTTCCTTTGGAACACAAAAGGGGAGTTTTCCTTGTAATAGTGGAGCAGAAAAATGAATTTTCGCGTACACATCTTGCGCACCACTGAATGAAAATTTTTCACGGCAGATGTTTTCACCCAGCCGACTGGTGTCGTAAATGACGAGATAGTAAGGCTTTATTATTTTGTTTCTCCCATGATTGGGATGAACTTAAGAGCTGTTGAATGAATGAAGAATCTTGATAGTTTTTTGTATCTTCATTTTATTATTTCGGTGGACAACATACTCACAGATATAACAAAGAACGAAGACGAAGGACAAGAAAACACAGATTCCAGTTTTCTCTGAAAAAATCTTGGCTTTTATATAAAGCACAGATCGGAAGTTATAAAACTCGCATGATATCAGTGAACGGATCTTGTGAATAGTGGACCGTATGAGGCAATTACATAAGAAATAATTGAAAAAATGCTCGCAAATTTTGCAGTGTTGAAGTTATGATTACATCCGGTTAGGTGTAAGCTAACAGTTCATTATTTACATGAAAATTCTGGAGGGTCAAGGCCATTACAATTTAAAAAGCTTTAAAAATGAAATTAACGTGATTTATTACACATACACCCAACTCTTTTTTTTTTTTTACATGGTCTTTTTTTACACGATTTTGAAATAAAACTGCACACGAATTTTTTGCTCTAGCACGAATCTCCAAGTATTAAGGAATTCATGCCCTTTGGATGAGGACAATTTGATCGAATTAATGACAGTTTTTAATAATGACGAAAAGTCGAGGGGAAATTCAGTTAGCAGCTGATTTAATTCACAATTGCTTGAAATTTGCTACAAGTAGGGTACAACATTTTCTTTCTCATGATCTTGTCATACAGCTTGCATTAAAATTTCAACGTAACTTTTTGTAACAATTTGAGACCACCACCACCCCTTAAAAAAACACAGCTAAAACAAAAACAAAAAACCAACTGAGGCCGTTAATAACGAACGACCATCTTCATTTGAATCCAAACCGACAGTTGCGCAAGACATATCTGACACATCTACTGATAATAGCATTTTTTTCATCCAGTTGGTAATAAACTTGTTATCGATGAATATTGCTCGTAATTTTATTCCTAATTTCAATTTGAACTATAGACTAAACATTTACACCAATTTTATTTATTATTTGTAATAAAATGAATTGTTTTTATTTCATAAATATGTAACGTGAATTTTATTATTCCTTTTTTTTTTGTACGGTTTTTTGGGAAAATATTTAGAGATTTTTCATCTTACACGATTTTTTTAAATTGTAGAACATATCCTGAAATTTACCACATGCCGCGCTTATTTTTTACTCGATTTTTTTTTTTTGTACCTTTTTCTTTGGAACGTATCTACCATGTAAAAATAGAATTGGGTTGTATATATAAATTGTTCACACTCAATCAACACGTTGATCTTGCAAATATTCAAAATACTTAAATCACGATCTCAAGTAAAATGAAAGCAACAGTATTTTTTTTCTTTTTAAGTCAGTTACTTTCTAAATTACCACCTTCTTCAATCATTAAATTCAATGAGGAAAGATTTTGACAACTCCTTTCTTCATTAAGCGCTTGAAACAAAGATAAAATTATGCGACACGTTCAAAAATGGAACAGCGATGCTAATTTGCTTAAACAGGGAATTATTAACATTTCAGAAAAAATAGTTTCAGCGGGTGGTTTCAGTTAGAAAAGGCTGTGATCCATTTGTTTCAACAAAAAATGTAGTAAAATTTAGTCACTTCAATTAAGGTTTTAAGGTTAGTTAATTCAAAAAAGAAGGAGAAAGACATTAGAAAATATTTAAAAATCAATTGCACTCGTTTTTTTTTTTTTTTTTTTTTTTTTTTTTTTTTGCTATTTTTTTTAACATATTAAAAAGGAAAAACAGAAAAATATACGTAAGTTCCAGATGTTCTTCTTTTACCATTCGATTATTAAATAATTATTTCCAAACTTAGTAACCTGTTTACTTACATTTCTCAGCATAATAAATGGAAGAAGATAGTTTACTTTTAAATTCATTTTCCTTGCATTTTCTCTTTCAATACAGATTAACTAACTTTAAACCAAATTGTTAAAATAGTGCTTTATCTACTTACTCGTATAATCAGTGAAGCTAAAGGAAAATTGTTTTTCTGAACTCTTAATTTCAAGATTTTGATTGAAATTATTACAGAAGTTTAAAGAAGTATAAGGTTACAGTATGAACAAAGAAAAAACAATGTTATTTGTAAAAACCAAATCTGTATTATTTACGTCATGTAAACAATCTTATAAATATATTTATATATGTTGTATATTTTTCATTGTATAAAACTTTATTGAACTGTTCTGTAATTTCTTCTGGGGCTTTTAGAGTTGGGTCAGTAAACAAGAGAAGAGTTTTTACATATTGGTATGCAGTATAACATGTGTAGATCATAATTATACACACCACTAAAATTCGCTCTAAAATAACACTTCAAACAAAAAGCGGACTTTTTTTTTTTTGAAAATTAGATTTTTTTTTTCTTTTTTTTTTTTTCATTTAAGCTGAACTATCTTTTCCTGTAAAAAAATGTCATAAAGTAATTAATTATAGCAGAGAGATATCGCAATTTTGCTAACTCATGTTCTATTTTTAAGAAAATATTGTAGGGATGAAAGGCATTAACAAACTATTTTTCACTATTTAACAACTCTAACTGATGAAAAAGAACCTTTGTAATTTTATGACTGAGATCAATAAATTTTAAACTACAAATGAAATAATGAATTATTTCCAACTCTTCCATTATTCAACTCATTATTCAACATTATTTCAACTCTCATTTCCAACAAGATAAAATATTCAGTAAAATAATGATTTGATAATGTTTAAAGTTTATTATTAAAAACTGCAATCGATTAGTTTGAGAAAAAAAAATTGTAAAAAGTAGATTATTTATCTAACACACGAGTTGAAAAAATGATATCCTCGGGGACAAATACATCAATGCTAATGTGTCAATGATGTTAAAAGTTCAAATAAAATGTGATAATTTAAAATATTAAGGTGTATATATTTTTAAATCCTCTGAAGCAGATTGGCATTATTGGCATTTATCAACTTTAGAAAAGGAATTCAAATAAATTGTATGATTTAATTGCGTAGTTTGACTTTTTAAATGAAACGGATCGAGCTCAAAATACATTTCGCAAGACAAAACCTATTAAAATTACCCTATGTTCTGTTCAGTGATATAAACCAATATCATTTCCTCATTCAAAGCAATGAGTATTTTCAATTTAACCCTCACCCCCAAAAAATAATTCGGAGAAATCACTTTGGAAAAATCTAAATATGCCATTTCAGAAGAGGAATATTGAAAGCTGCCTGAACTCTAAAGCAGCTGTAGTTGAAAAAAGTTGCTTTTCACCTACAACCACAAGCCTAAATTTTGAGTAGGAATTGGGAGCTCTCTAGGACAAAACTTGGGATGGTTCGTTTTGTTTGCGAGTATTTTACTTTTGCAAAAGGAGCAGTTTCTTTTCCCTCAAGTACTGTTGTTAAATAAGAGTTTCGAAGAGGGTCAAAAAGTAAAGACCAGATCGAATTTCGCCAACAGACTAATAGCAGCTGCAGTCTTATGTCGCTCTAAGGGAGGATTGAAACCCATTAATCAAAATTTGTGAATATTTAACTTCAGAGGTCAAAGACTTTAACTCTCTTAAAGAAAAATAGATCAGTTGAGAGTTCTCAGAAGTCATTGGCTGAAGTGAAAAAATCCCATTGAGCTGCATTTTCATGTAGTAAAGAATAAGGGCTCATTTCGGGCTATCAATTTTAAACTGTAATTTACATTTGCTTCCAATTTTTTTACTTTCAAAACTATCCTTGAATTATTTTTAATATATTTAATTCTTATAGCAAAAAGTCGTCACTTTAAATAATACAAATATTTAGATTTTTAGTTAATTGTGTGTGGGGGGGGGATATGTATAACAATGCAAACAAATTATTATTCAAGCTTTGTACAATTTTTCTTTTTTTATATTCTTATTTTAAAGAAATTTAATTATTTTTATTTTAAAAAAATATAATTGCCGCAAAAATTAATAATATTTTTTTATTCTTTTGTAAATTACAAAAGTTTAAAACACATTTATCTTTCGTTTAAAATCTCAGTAAGATTCATATTTTTACCCCTCTTTTTTTTCCAGTAATATTTCCTGATTTCTATTTTCTAAATTGTCGTTCGTGTATTATATGAACTGTGAAACTATACATATTACATAAATAAATTATCCAGCAACCGAAATGAAAAATATCATGGTGCAATTTTAGAACAATGTATCTGGAGGGGGGGGGGGATTAAAATTTGCCATGGGGAAAAAAACACGTAATTCATTTAAAGTGTACTGCTGAATCATCTATTCCTTCATGTCCAACAATTCTTGGGAAAAATTACTTCCACGTAGCTAAGTGTTCCGAGAAATTTTGCATAATGTAGAGAAAAAAATTAATAACATAAAAAAATATCTTTCAGAAATATATTACTCATGAAGACACAGGTATTTTCTCTCCTAATTTGCATCAGTCTTTATCAAGTAATCAGAAACAATAAAAGTTACTGAAAAAAATTAGTTTGTAAAATTCTCTGCATCAATTTTTACTATAAATAAACTTATCAAAATAATGAGAAATAAAGTAATAAAAATAAAATCAGTAACAGAACGTGAAACTAAAATTTTGTAAACATGAAACCTAAAATGTGCTGAATCAAACATCTGCTTCTTCATTATTATGTCATGTTTCTTGTTAACAATAAAAAAAAATCATTCAATCATCCACTGTATTGATAAAATATTGTAACGGGTCTATTGACGAGCCTTCTACTAATCCTCTTGGGGAAAATCTATTTCTTTAAATATTGTTCTATTAAAAGCTTTCTCCTGAAGAAGAAGATGCGGTTTATGTAAATAAGGGCATATATTTAACCATTAACATTTAGGTTCTAGAGAGAGAGAGAGGTTACGAGTTAGAAGTTTGAAGTTAGTGATTAACGTAAAGTAGTAGAAAGCTAGTCGAGAGTGACTTGCCGATTAATTATTCAATATTTAAGATTGATACTTGACGATTTGGTCAGTAAAATATACTTGAATTAAAATAATATTGTAGTCGAGTTGCTAAGAAAGGAATTACGACTATTTAGAACATATATTACCAAAATGTTCCAAAAGTAAGTGATTCAATTCCTAATTAAATATTAAATATCCCGTCTACCTCGCTTTTGCTCCAATACTTAAATATAGGTGCATTTCCTAGCCTGGGTTGTTGAGACTTGTTAAAGGATTAATAAGTTATATTTGTTTTTATTATGTCTGATCTTCATTCTAACTCCCAAACACTGATAGATGCGAAGGGACATCATAGCTCAAATGAAGCTCAGTTATAGAAGTGCACATCTGGGTCATTCAACTATTATCAAGACAGAGAAAACTGTACATCGCATTTCCCAATATGGTACTCTGGACAGCGAAACGGTGAAATCAAAATTGAGTGTAGAATAAAATAAGTAAATGCTTTGCAGTCACTAGAATAAAATACTATTTATTACTTTAAAATTTTTAACGATATTTAAAGCCTCAGATGTTGCAGAAATGGGACTCAAGCCTTTTTTTAGCACTACATAAAGCAAATTCAAAGAAAAAACCATGTCGATTATTAGTAAAAAGAGCGTGTGGCTTGTTCTTTTAATTAATTATTTTCTTCTCACTGAAAGTGGGTATATTAAGGGCACGTAGTATGAAAATTAAGTATTCAGTTTAAGATACTGAGCTATATAAATACGATCAAACCGATCGCTTCGGCAGTCAACCTTTTTAATTCATGAACGGTCAGCTTTACTAGAAGATGTAACCTATCATCAGCAATCTTCTGACCACAAAATTGTTATTCATTGTCGTATACTTCGCTCAGATGTGAAACGACAAGTCACAGTTATTTGAAAGACTTCCATTATAAAATGTAAATAGATTCATAAAACGTTCTTCCCCTGGTTTCAATTAGGAATTATGGATAACTTTTTTCTAAAAAATTAAAGGCCTTGACAGAAATTCGAATTCTATTTTACCTATTCCTCGCCTTACATGTTCTAATTATTTGTTTGTGTTACTATTTGGAGCTTGCCAAAAACTTCATACGAAGCTTGATACTATTTTTCTTCTTGTATATTTATAAGCTGAAGAAAACTTTCAAAATACCAATACTGGTATTATGACATTTTATTTATTCTAGTTGAGTTTATACCTGATAACTTTGATCTAGTTGTTGAACTTGGTTTGAGAAAATCGACATCAAACATTTTACAAAGCGGGTGCTAAGAATAATATTTAATTAAATGATGATCTCTTTTGAAAGCTTTTGTTTTTCTCCCCGAATAGAATCAACTTATTTTTATTTTGATTAATGTTCACAGCGTGTGAGTTTCTTTAATTTGAATGCACACCATTACCTTCCTCAAACATTTTGAATTTGTATTGTAATTCAGAGACAAATCTTTATTTGCTTCTAATATGGAAAGTATAATTCTACTCGTTTATAAATTCAGATATCAGTCTATTTAAAATTTTAAAATTTTAACAGAATATTTTCTAGTTATGGGTATATACAGAATATCATTGAACTTTTAAGTATAGGAAAGCATTGCATGACAAAGTATATTTTTAAAACGCTTTCAAAAGTTTCGAAAAGAATGTGAAAAAATCCTCAAACAACACGGTATCCTACCGTCACTCCAATAGAATTGGATCAAAATGATTCAAGAGTGAAAGAAAGAAATCTCGTCCAACACAGTATTAAAAAATAGAGATTTTAAGTGCACAAGATTGGACATCATTGGAAATTTTGCATTTTTCACATTTGTCTGTAGCAAATTCCAATTGATTGTGTCCATATTGTTCCTTGAAGGTGCATTGGAAAAATGGAATTCTTATTTTGAGTTTGATACATATTAATATGCAATACTTTCGCTGAAATATACTTAAATAAATGTATTCTTCTTAATTAAAATAATATAATCTTACATTTTTGGAGCTTATCTCCATTTTTCTCCAAAGCATTTTGAAGAAAACGGATTCGTAAAGTATTTTTTAAGAATGTAATAGCCCTAGAATACACAGATGTTCCCTCTGTACATGTATTGCTTGCTTACATTAAAAATAAATTATAATAAAATAGCCTGTGACGGATCTATACGATTCCTTCAACTAACTCCTTTGGGATTTCTTTTGGTCCGTCATTCTTTCAACCAACTTTCTCCAAGGAAAGAAAGCGTGATTATGCAAAGGAAGTTTAATATATATATTCTGTATTCGCAAGTTTAGAGTGTTGGTGAAATAAGAATTGAAGGTTAGTGAAGTGAGGATAGCTTGGATGTGAAGTGAAGAGATGAGAAGCTAGCAACTGGCAGTTGTACGTATACGTTAACAGTGTACGACGCGAGAAGTTGGAGATTCGGAAAGTGCTTAGTTTCACTATTGGAGAAGTGCTTAAGGCCACGTCTAAAAGATTAAAGGATTGCAGAAGTTCAGGTATTGTGCTCTGATTTCAAGTAGAAGTTAGAGAGTTAAATTATTAGCGCATTCCTAGACTAAAACAAGATTTGCGTAAGTAATCGTAAGGATAGATTTGCATGATCGTATATACGTTATCTTGTCTCACCCCTTCATCCTTTAATTGATCGAATTTATCTTAATTAGAGTGTTATTTGTGTTGAATATAGAGATAAATAAATAATTTGAGTTCATCATGTCGTCTGATCACTCAGTTCCTCTCACACATCTAGCCTGGTCACAGGGAATAAGGAATGCAAATTCCTTACAAGCCCAGTTCCATATTTAGGAGAAATGTCATTACTTTTATTATGATAACTTTGTTTTGTAATTCATAATAAATGAACAACTCTACAAATGTTCCATTTATATTACTTCAAATGTTAGAGAATTTTGAAGTAATTAGAAAATATTTTTATTCTTTTTCATTTTCTCTCTTTGTTATATAACACAAAGTATGAGAAATAACAAGTATATGTTTTCTTACTGTTTTCTACTGCTTTATATAAGATTAGATGATGGAAAGTGGATCATTGCTATTAAAATGGATTTACACAATATCTTTTTTAAATAAGATTTTACGAATGTTAATTGAAACACTCTCTTAACCATTAATTATGTGTGCCAAAACTAAAAAAAGACACATGTGCGATAATTTGAAGTATATTATAACATTATGTAGAATACTGATGCAACATACCACCATAATGAAAAATTCAGAAATTACGTACGAGAGTTAAAGCTTTAATTGCAGCTTTTTATTAAAATGGGCTTAAAGACTATGTTTATTGAAAATCTGATCCTACAATATCTAAAATTCTTATAAAAATGAGGGCTATAGATTAAAAGGTTTGTATTAATTTCGTTCTCTCAACGTTGCTAATTTAGCAGGAACAAACAAAATTTATTACAAAGATTAAAAATAAAGCGTAAGGTATTTTTCACAAAAAATTGAATAATATTATCTCAAAGTAAATTTTTCTTTCAACTCCGTTGAATTTTTTTTTTTTTCTGTTACTTAGACCGAAGCAAAATTTCGAAGGTCGGTTATTAAAAGCATAAAACAATAATTACTTGAATATGCTCAACGATTTCGTAATCAATTTTATAATTTATATCGCTAACAAATAAAATATTCGATAATATACAAAGTATTTTTTAAATTAATTTTTGACTTGTATAAAATAGGTTCTTATCTATAAATTGGTACATAATAGTTTTAATCTCTTGAATCTTTTAATTGAAATAAATAATTTATTTTTACAGAATTTTTAATACAGAATTTTTGTATTATAATATCTACTATAACCGAAGTTTTTAAAAAATATTGAATGCCACGAGGAGAATACAGCTTATTCTAATTTATAAATATGTTATAATTATACAAACTCACAATTATCCCAATATTTAAAAAATTTCTAAAGTTATAGTTAAAAATTTCAAAATCATGACAGAAAATTCATAGAAAAGAGCATAAAAGATCCCTTAAAGAAAGTTTTATATTAACAAAACAATATAATGAAGTATGGGAAAATACGACTAAGGAAATCCAATTGTTTTGGGTTATTCTGAGGTTTAAAACTAGTTATTTAAGTACTATCAATGCATAATCCAACACAGAAATAAAAAATAACAGAATAAATTATTTGAAAACTATAATAGTTATTATATCAAAAACAACAGGGTCGTAAAACCAATTCCGCAAAATTGTGGAATGATTCCAAAAATAGTAGAGTAATTCAATGTTGTGAGGCATAGACCTTGTGTATTTCACGCAAAAATTTCATGTGTGCTTCATTCAAAAAATAAATCAATAAATGAACTTTATTTTATGGTTGATGTATTGTGGCAACAAAATTCCTTAAGGCCTCTAAAATAGGCCCTTGCTCGTGATACCCAGATTCTCAGCCCTCTAATAGATTAATTACATTTTGATGTGCAACATCGATTTTTGAAAATATTGCATTAAATAGTCAACATTTTAATCATTTCAGTTCATTAAAAAGTATTTAAAGGATTCTTAATTAAATTTATTTGTCTTTGATGCTTAGAACTGGATATAATTTTTGTCCGGGGTTTTTAACACTCCCTCAAAAAACTGTTTGTCACCATTTGTATTTCGTCACTTCCTTTTCAATAGATCTTGAATGCTTGTTCTAAAAATCTTTCCTAATGCCTGTATTATTAAGCAATATTTGGATCAATATCTATAGTTTCCGCTTCAATGACTCATTACATGAAAAACATTATGAATATCAATGTTTCTGTTAAATCTATATTTATTATTGTTAAATGTGTGGACCATGTTTGAGAGAGAGAGAATATGCTCGTTGCAAAGTACCATGGACTTCTTATGAATTTTCTTTCCAAATAATGTAAATATTAATCGGAAGGACGAGATGAGTAGGAATGTAATATAATTTACTTTAAAATAATCTCAAGTAAATAAACCATAAAATATAAGATATTATGAAAGAGTTATCTTAACTTTAAAGAGAGATCCTATCTTATTTGCAAATCAATAACTTAAAGGAATTGATTATTATTCCTATACAAGAAGTGACAATTTTTGAAGCCGAGAATATTTTCATTAGTCTCTGCTATTAATTTTTTTCCCAGAAACGTTTATGAAATGTTTTTTTTTATGTCTCATTGGAAAGCAAACTGAAAAAATAATAAAATAAATATAACAGGCCGAAGTCATTGTTCGTTTTAGGATGAATATTTTAAATGCATTATATTTATATTTGTAAAAATTACTTATACTCCCTCCACAACATCGAGCTAAACATATTTTGGTTTAAAAAAAAGTTGTTCTGATCTTACTGTGGTGCCATCTACCGTAGTTAATTAAAGCAAAACTTATTTAAAACGAATTTTTTGTTATTGATGTTACACACACAATCATATTTTTTATATAGTTAATACTATAAATTCAAGAAACGGTATGATCAGTTTTCACGCCCTTTTACATATGTTTATATATATTGTTGCATATTACTCGTACATAATTTTACTATATTACTGTAATCAAATTAAATTATCTGAAATAGCAATTTTAAAAACCGCGTCTGCATTTTCACTTTTCTCTAAACCCCTTTTTTAAAACTTACTAAAAATTCAGATTATCATTTGGCATTAATTATACACAAAAAATTATAAGAGTACATACAATCCAAATTTTTGTCTGCAATGCTTTGATAAAATCTTTAACAGAAATCAAATTATACCGCCCATTTTCATTTCATATAAGAAGACTAGTGTTATTTCTTCTATTGTGTATCTGTTTCAAATAATGATATAAGTTTATGACATCAGTCGAATAAGTTGTTATTTTTTATCCAAAAAGTCTAGAATTTCTCATGGATTCTTATTAATAAGAAAAAGTCAAATGTATGATAATAAGTAGTACTTTTCTCATAGTCAAAAATATCGCATTAATAGAGTGCTCAACATATGCATGCAGTACTAATATCAAATTCAGGCGCTTCTCTATTCAGAAACCCTAATTTTATTTAACAAAATATTTTTTGAAATATTCATCTCAAACGCTTGGGATAGTAAATAAATATCCCATAGTTTATTTGAGCAAATTAGTTGTTTATATTAATAAGTTATTTTAATTTATATAAGCTTTTTTTTACTTTTTATGGAGATCAGTTTTTCTAAATGTACAACTTCGTTTATCGTAAAAGCTCAGGAGCCTCATTATTATTAATTCCTAAAGCATTCAATTATCTCGAAAATTCTCTCTTGCCAAGGTCTGCCAACAAATATTTGATGTTAAAGCTAATTCTAGAGCCTAAAAAGTAATTTATAGGATCCAAGTTTTTTATGACCAATAACTGAAACATCTCTAGTAACTAAATCTTGTTTAATCTTAATAAGGAACAAAAAATTAGCAAAATGCAAAAGATTTCATTTGATTGAAACTGTCGTTCTGGTGAAATGTTTTAAAACATCACGATCTTCCGTTCTTAGTCTAGTTAATGCCTTTGAATTATATTGGTAAAGAAAAATTACATGGAAGAGAAACATTTGACCTGTTTTAAAAAATCAAACTTGAGAAGTTAACCATTAAATCAAAAAACGACCGAGGAATTTTTTTTTTTGCTTCATGTTTTAGAACACTCAATTAAAATATTCAGAGTAATGCGTATATAAATATATGTATATATATATATATATATGCATATGTCAGGTCTGGAAAGCTTAATTTAAAAATTAAGTGAACAATAAATAATAATAGAGCCATCTCTTTACTACCGTGAAGGGATTTGAGGCAATTTAGTTACAAAAGACTAATTAATACGTTCACATTTTCCCTTTGTCTGGGAATGATGAGAAGTAGTTAATAGAGTCAGTCTTATTTCAACCAGCGACTAGTGAGCATTGTTTTGACTAGTGACTAGCTCGGCTGTGCTTGTGAATAAGCTTATACATACGTGTATTTTAAACACTGCTGTGTCTGAGTGCTGTTGAGGTGTGAAATCCTTCTGAAATTTATTCTGCGAATTTTGTTGTTGAATCCTGTATTGGTGTGTGCAAGGAATGATTTTCGACAATAAATTCGTATCGCTCTTAAAAAATTGTCTTGTTGCTTACGACTGATTTGCATAAAATCCTCGAACCAGATCAACGTAACAGTTTGGCGTCAGAAGTTGGGATTTTATGTCAATAACAAGAGCGATAGATGAACAAATGAAGGCTCTGTTGGAAGGCATAAATTCCTTGAAAAGTGATAAAGAAGAGAATGGCGAAAGGTCAACAAGAAATGCAGAAAGGTTTGGAAAGTATGCAGAAGAGCCAAGAAGAGACTAAGGAGAAAATGGAGATAGGTCTGGAAAATGTATAGAAATTTCAAGAAGACCTGAAGAATATTCTTGAAGAGAAAATCAACAAAATGGAAGAAGAGATCTCAGTAGTTGAAGAGAAAATGGAAAAGAAAGTGAACGAGAAAATAGAAAGGATCAGAGAAGAAGTGACCGGAAATTTTAGCTTTATATCACGGAGGGTGGAAGATCTTGAAAAAAAGCTTCTGGCTTGCAGGAATATGACGAATGAAAACAAATTTGTGTCTGCTTTTCCAGTACCTAGGCCTGCCTCACCAGTGTTAATGAAATTGTTCACCTATGACGGAAAAACCAACTGGGAGGTGTACAAGACGCAATTTTCCATAATTTCAGAAGCTAATGGGTTGACTACAGGGATCAAAGCGTTTCAGCTAGCAGCATCCTTTAGAGGAGAAGCCTCTGAAATACTGCAGACTCTCCCGACACAGAGCATTTAAACTTGAACTCCCTCTATAATGCTCTGGATCTTAGGTTCGGCCAGAAATACTCCAAAGACTACGCACGCCGGCAGAATAAAACAAGACTCCAGAAAACCGGAGAAAGTCTGCAGAAGTATGCCTCCGAAATAGAAAGGCTCGCCAGCTTGGCTTTCTCTGACTACCCAGCAAATGTGCGAGAAATAATTTTTCTGCAGTATTTCATGGATTAAAGGATGGAGAAATCCAGAGGGCTATAAAAATGGCAGATGTTCAGGATCTAAAATCTGCCTTGTTATATTCCCTAAAATTGGAGGCCTCCATTCAGGTCAATAGCAGAGACCGCCATTCCATTCGAGGAGCTAGAGTGACTGCAGATGCACTCTCTGAATCTCCATGGATAAATGACATTGAAAAATTGAGAGAGAAAATCCAAGCTTTAATGGCTCAACGTCAGAGCCAAGAGAAGCGTAACTTCAAGTGCTGGGGATGCGGTGGAACGGGAAACCTAAAAAGAAACTGTCCCCGAGCAAGGAAGGAAGAACAGGAAAACTCGTATATGTCCATTTCGCGAGGCGGAGGTCACCAGATATAATGAAAAGCTCCATTACAAGATTCTTCAGATTACTGAAGTGAATAGCGGCGACAATGGACTCTACGTGATAGGACAGGTTAATAACATCTAGTGTCGTATGGTTCTTGATACTGGAGTCAATATGTCTATAATAAAGGAAGATTTGGCTTGAAACTTAAAAGTTAAGATTATCTGGACGCCACCCTGCGTTTTCTTGAAGACAGTGACGGTTGACAAGATTCGTGTGCATGAGAAAGCTAACATTGCTCTAACGTTTGGAAATATTAATTATCACCATACGACACATATAGCAGATATTACTGATCCATGTATCCTGGAACTGGATTTTCTGAAGAACAATAACTTCAAACTGGACAATTTGAATCCAACCAGAAAATTATGGCAAAAACTAACATCTCATTATCACCAAGAACTAAATGTATTATACCCGATTTAATAGCAGAAAATAGAAAATTCCGATTTGGTCTAATTGATTATCCTGACCCAGACAGTTCAAAAGCAGGAGTACTGATAGATTCGTCGGTAGCAGACCTCTCGAATTCAGCCATCCCAGTGAGAGAAGGTAACATCAGTGATAAGACCAGAACTATCCAGGAAGGAGAGGTAATAGCAGCTTGTGCTCCTGTCACATGTGTAGACCAAAAGTGCAATAGCCAAGACCTTTCTTCAGACGATCTAGTCAAGGACTCACTACAAAACATGGACTTAGGTGAAAAACAGAGATGTGCTGCAAGAGAGCTGATTACAGAATTCCACAGTCTATTTTCAAGAACATCTGAGGACTTTGGAATAACTATACTAACACAACACCGAATTGATATGGGAGAGCATCCTCCTATTAAGCAGTACCCCGACGACTACCATTTGCTAAACAAGAAGTCCAAAAACTCATCAAGGACATGCAAGAAAATGATGTCACTGAGCCATCGTCAAGTCCTTGGGCATCTCCCATCGTCCTGGTCAAGAAAAAAGATGGTTCTACCAGATTTTGTGTGGGCTATCATCGATTGAACGACGTTACCTAGAAGGACAACTACCCTCTACCAAGAATAGATAATACGCTTGACACACTTGCCGGCAATACCTGGTTTTCTACCCTAGATCTTAAGAGCGGGTATTGGCAATTAGAAATCCACCCAGAAGATTAAGAGAAGACTGCCTTCGCCACGGGACAAGGACTGTGGCAATTTAAGGTTATGCCTTTCGACTTGTGTAATGCGCCAGCAACATTCGAGTGCCTTATGGAAACAGTTCTTGGAGGACTTACATATGAGGCTTGTTTGGTCTACCTTGATGACATTATCATCGTGGGGCTTACCTTCGAAGAACATCTTTACAATATCAAATGTGTACTACAAAAGCTGAAAGAAGCTAACCTGAAGTTAAGTCTATCCATGTGCCACCTGTTTACGACTGATTTGCATAAAATCCTCGAACCCCGATCAACGTAACAATATAATGAAATATTATTTATTAGTATACTCGCTAATTCGAAGTATATGCTCAGCCCCTAGAAAAACTCTTGATATTTCGAACTAAACAATACGTTTTGGTACACGCAATAGTTCGAAGTTATGTAATGAAACTCTCTACAATTCAAACACTCACTATCATGTAGTCTTTTAACAAACAGGTTGGAGCTTACACGTTTTGTGTAGTATTGCCTCTGCTGTCTCCCCTGTTTCCCCTTTGATGACCATCGGAGTTGATCGACTTCGATAACTCTGACAGAAGTTAGAGTGTCACTAAACAAAAGATGCGGGCATTTTTCAAGCTTCATTTATTCTAGAAAAATCCATTGACAAAGTTACATTGAATACCATAGAACAAAAAAAAAAGATAACAGATTTTTTTCTTCAAAAAAAATTAATTATGTACAGAGTGTGTATTATTTTATTAGATTTAATAAATAAATGTATTCTTTTAATACAGGAGACTTTTAACTTCTGTATAATATTTATACTGTGTGTATATAATATATACTTTTTAAAAATACCTTTATATAATTTTATACAAATGTACAGAATTGTTGTTTTATTACATAGTTTCAAATTTAAATGCGTTAGAAAAAAGTTTCCTTTCGTGTATTTTGGGAGTTTTTTCCTACCCTCTTGATAATTCGAAGTTTTTCATTGGTCCCTATAACTTTGTATTATCGAGAGTCGACTGTGTGTGTGTGTGTGTGTGTGTGTGTGTGTGTGTGTGTGTGTGTGTGTGTGTGTGTGTGTGTGTGTGTGTGTGTGTGTGTGTGTGTGTGTGTGTGTGTGTGTGTGTGTGTGTGTGTGTGTGTGTACAACCTCTGACAGTAAAGATCAGGGAATAGTCCTGTAACATTAACGTAAATGAAATATTAATATTAATGAGAGTTACCTTACAGTTCTTCGAAATAGTCACCTCCCATAACTATGCACCACCGCTGAGATCTTCTATACATGTCCTGAAAACTTTGCAACAAGTCTTCATTCGGGAAGGCATTCCCAAGGCATTGGGAAGACATTCTTCAAAAGCCTCGTCACGGTTCGTTGGATGTCAGGAATATCATCAAATCTCTTTCCTTTCAAAGCCAGCTTGAGTCTTGGGAATAAGAAGTCTGAAGGATTGAGATCTGGAGAGTATGGAGGATGTTCAATTTGCTCCCCCCCCCTTTTTTTTGCTAGGAAATGTTTACGAAGGCGAGCATTGTCGTGAACAAAAAACCATGAACCTTGTGCGTACTGGGGTCGGACCCTGCATAGACATTTCATGAAATGGGCCAAAGCTTCAATGTACCTTGCAGCATTCATCGTCATTCCGTCTGGTAGAAATTCTTTGAGGATAATGCCTTGACAATCAAAAAGTGGACTCTCACTTTCTCCATGTTTTCGTCACTGACGGAGTCTTCCACTCCGGGGGTTGTCAGAAACACTCTCCCGACCTTCTCGAAAATGGGTGAGCTACTCATACACACATTTCATGGACAGTAATTGATCTTTATAAACATGTACCAGCTTCGCATATATTTCTTTCTGTGTCTTGTCAAGCTTAAAACAAAACTTTAAATTAATCTTTTGTTCGTTCCTTATCCTGTTTTCAATTTAGAGCAATGCACTAAAAAAGCATTTTGTAAAATAAGTCTTACACGGAACACAAACGGCGCTCAACTGAACAATGGTAGAGGCAGATGATCAATACCTGCTGCTAAGTATGGGCAGCGTTTTGTTTCGCCAATGCTGCCAGATCGGCCTATTCTGACTTCATTCACCCAACTTTATTGTCAGAGGTTGTATAACAAAATTGATTATAAAATATTTAAAGAGAAATCTGTTACTGTTTATTATCTGATCGTTTTAATATTAGGTTCATATTTCATATTAATTAGTTTTGCGCTTTTCGGAGTTAATTCCCTGTCGCAAATCTCTTTCTATTAGAAGATTTTGCAAAGTTCATTGAAGAAAACAATTTTTCACACTGTAACGGCCCGGTGGAAGCTGGTGTTGGGGGATTCGAGTAAAAAGATCAGCCATTGTAATTCTCTCTAACACACTTTTATTTGCTTTTTCACTTAACCCTCTGGCCAGAGCATACGTCTCTCAGACGGGAAGGATCTGCTTTGTTGCCTGTAGTTAACGCTGTGGAATGATTTTTGGGGTGGGCTGCCTTGACATCTTCAGTTGGACTCTACCCTGTCACAGGAACACGTGGTGGCGATTTTTTTCAAATCACGATATGTGCGATTTTTCTTATTTATCACCGTCTATCAGATGGATATTCCTCCGTACGTACATTTTAGTGTTGCGCCTCCCAGACTGATGTTCCTTATGATCGACAATATTTATTTTATGCCATTTTAATTTGCGTTTTTATAATTATTTCTGATTATCATTGATGGCAACCATGAATCCACACGTATCCAGTCGAACCAAAATAATAATGGAACGGGCTTAGTTGCCGTTTTTATCCCTACAAAAAAATAAATGCGTCAAATGTGGAACTCCTATTTGCTTGGAACACACCAAAAAACCTGTGACATTTACATTCTATAAAAATGTTAAGTTTACTGTTGTTCCTATAATTTCATGCATTGTTAGTTTTACTTTTGCATCAATTTTGTTCCTATAGTTTTTTCGTTTCTGGTATTACTGTTTTCAATTGCTTTTACATAAATATAAATAATTTTAAATCGGTTTTTATAAAAATACTAGTTACAATTTTAGTGATAAAAATATATTAATATAGTGTACCTCATAAAGACTTAAATATTAAAAATTCTTTTTTTGTTTTTATGTTTCCTGTTTTTAATTTAATTGTCTCTAATGTATGTTGTCTCTAATGTGCTTGATTTAACTCCACACATCTTCTTATTTGAGCCATGCTCAATTTCATGAGCGATAAGGACATTTAAAACAGTTCTTAGGTAATAAAATTCAAAAAAATTGCGTACCCATCTATCAGATGGATGTTTCTCAGAGCGGCAAAAAATTGATGATCCGGCCAGAGGGTTACTAACTCTAGACAACTTAAGGGGGAGAATGCACTTAAAACACTCCACCCGACGAACAACCACGTTAGATTAATTTAAATATCATATAAATAAGCACACTTATCTTTATAATGAAGTGCTCTTGACTTTCCACTACTTAGATTATCTTTGTATGTCTTCCAGTTTCATTAACTACAAGATCTCCGGTCATTATCTTATTGATGATGTTCCAGTCATTATCTTATTCCTCTTTCAACCATTACCCGCTTACTCTACTACTAACACTTCAAAAGAAGTTGTAATTTACATAAACCTAGTCTTCTTCACAGAAAGGATTTTTCAACTGAAGTTAAAAAGATTATTTTTCCCGAGAGGATTAGTAAAATCGCTGATAGACCCGTTACAACACGAATACTGGACCCAAATATCATTAAAAAAGCATTTAGTTTTTTTCCTTGATATCAAATTATTTGGTAAAGTTTTACTGTGGGATCAATATTATCTGCACTACCTTTCACACAGTTTTCCTTCTACTTCAGAAATCAAGTCCTCAAATTTTGTTTTCCTCACTACGCTGCATCGAAACTCAACTAATTTCCTTTCCAAATTATCGATATCTAACCATATAAATTCGGTTAACTCCATTGTTTCAAATTCTGTTTTGTATGAATATAAAATCAAGTGAAATTTTATCCAAACTTTTAAAGTGAATGAATCTTTCTTCCAAAGCTTGTTTTATTTTCTGCATGATAATTAAATATTTTTCATTGCATTTTCTTGAATGTCAACGGAAGTTTCAAAAACTCTTGTGTTTTGAAAATGTGTTTGAAATTGAGGAAAATATTTGATGATTTTCCTTTCCAAATCTTAAGTAAATGTCGTCCTAAATATTTTCAAGCATTGTTCAAACAATAAGTCCATGCTCTTCAAGTTTTGATTCAGTTCCTTAAGGTATCCCACTAGTTGCGACAACTTTTTCATTTTTAAAAAAAAAATGGAGATATGTGCGTTTTTTTGTTGCTTTGACATTTTTTTTAGTACATTTAAAGAAAAATAGGCTAAAATTAAGAAGAGAAAATAAATTATTATAACTAAAATGGGAAAAAATGTGTAAAAATTGACAAAAAATAACATAAACGCGGTTTCTTTTGTACCAAAGGTTTATGAGCAAATTTTCAATTTTTCAATTCCGATGTGTTGCTATGCTATTCATTGTCAAAATGATGTTCAGGATAAGAGATATTTAAATTTTTACAAAAACTAGAGCACTTTATCTCAGTTACTGTATGAAATTACTTAAAAAAACAGTGATTATATTCACATAAGGGACTGTAAATATTGTAATAAAACAGTGATTGATAAATCTGAAGGCTAAAACACTTCTACTATCATACAGAAAATACACAAAAAATTTCAGTTCATTATTTTCAAAACTTTTTTAACAATCGCTGAAACCGTTTGATTATTTTCAAAAATCACTTTTCGAGAAAAACGTGGTTTAAAGTATGACATCTTGCTTAAAGTAATGGCATCTGCTTTCACTAAAGCACTTGTTGTTTTTGTTCTAATGAACGGAAAATGATAAACTTAGTATTTTTATAAAGCTAATAAGATGGCATTTAAAATAAAATCATAAAAAAATTTGTCAATTTTTGGCAAAATTCACAATTTTAGGGTAATCGGATACCTTAAAATGCTGAATGATGTCCCACAAAAACATCAAATTATTTAACCAATACATATTGGATAATTCATCGAAACTATTGGGTTTTTTTTTCAATTAAAAAGAGATTAATTATTTTTACACTGCTGGCCACACAAAATGCAAGATGCTGAAGGAAACATGCAAACTATTTGAAATTTACATCATTGGCGCTGATGAAATAGGCAAATCATTAGCAGGTGGCAAATCATTAGCACATTACAGGTGGCCGTAGCGCCCCTCGCAAGGGCTATATAAAGGTAGAAAAGATTGACGATTTGTAATATGACAATTTTTTTTCGTAAGCGCTATACGTGTGCCTCGTGGAAGACATCAAGCGTCTTTTGACCAAGTTTCTGAATTCGACCAAGGAAGATAAGTAGCCCATAAGGATTGCTGATTAACATTCAGAGAAATCGGTCAACGTGCTGTTCGAAACCAAGCAGCTGTGATGCGGGTTCTACCATCGCTGGATGGAGGAGAAAACTATGAACCGACGGGGCTGATCGCACCCACCTCGTTACACCACTGCCCGTGATGACAGGTGGATTGCGCGCAAGACAGTGATGGATCGCGTAGCCACATCACGAACCGTAGACAACAGATTGAGTCTGTTATACATCATTTGGTGTCAGCTCGTACCTTTCGAGGCCGTTTGCAGCAGAGTGGAATGTCAGCTAGGACATTTACTTTTGATATTACTTCGTTTACTTTAGAATGGAAACCACCCACAGGCGTTTGCGCCATCACTGGTGCGATGAACGGTGGATATGGTCAATGGAATTGAACGACATAGTGTTTTTACATCCCGCTTCTGCCTGCAACATCGCGATGGTCAGATTCGAGTTTGGAGACGCCGTGGGGAGAGGCTGCTGAACTGTTGTGTTATGCATCGCCACTCTGGTCCTGTACCCAGTATCATGGTTTGAGGCGGTTTTGGATTTCACTGCTATACTCCTGTAGTACGCATTGCTGGTACACTGAACAGCCAGCGCTGCATCTGTGAAGTGTTGGAGCCCGTGGTCCTCCCATACATTCAGCGCTTGCCATCAGCCGTATTCCAACAAGATATTGCGCGGTCACACGTGGCATGCAATGCTGAGGAGTTCTTTACCCAACAGATTGAAGTGTTTCCTTGACCTGCTTGTTCTCTCGATCTATCGCCAATTGGAAACGTGTGCGCCCTGCTTGCACAATGACTGTCCCGGGATACACCACCCGCTGCTGAACCAGATCAACTTCGGCAATATGTCGAAGCTGCAGGGATTGTTGTATCCTAAGGATACACTCAAAGCCTCTGTGATTCTATGCCAAGGCGTGTGGTAGCGGTTATAACCAACAATGGCGGCTACACTAAATACTGATTTTGCCGTCATCCACACGTCGCAAGAGGCTGTAATTTTAATCTTTTATCCTTATACAACATGTTATATGCTAAATAAACTTCACTATGATATCTATAGGGGGGTTGCCTTTTGTGTGGCCAGTAGTGTAACAACGTTACAAAGTGATTAAGGACATGACCGAAACTAAGGTAACGCACGTTGTTGTACGTCAAAATCCCTGAATATAGGCATTAAATTTCCTCTAATTGTGCTAAATTGCCATTTATATAAAGCTCTTGCGTTTATAAAGTTGATTATTTTTATCACTACTGACACTATACACTGGAAAATATTTTTAAACCATGCTTCGCACATTAAACTTGCTGGTGTATTATACAATGAAATTCAATCAGATAATGTGAAATATTTTGCTTAAGACACTGAATAAATCCAATGTTTTTCCTACCATACTTCACTGCGAGAAACGATTTTCAAAACTGAGAGCAAACAGCTTACTTTTGAGTACTTCACATTCTCAAAATAGCTCCGATGCACGCTTACTCAAATCTGAGAATCGGATATTCTCATATCGAGACACAAGTACATTCTCATTTTTGAACCTGTTACGGGATCAAATTTTTGAGAATGAAAGATCGATATGAGTATATAATGCACTCATATTTGAATCTGTTAATGTATCAAATATGAGTTAAAACAATAAAATGAGTATGAATCGCATTTATTTTCGGTACTGTGGATCTAATATGAATTTTTAACAGAAAAATATTTATTAACCCAAAACTTAAGGAATTTAAAAATGTGATACCTGAGTTGTAAATTTTCACTTTCTACATCTTACGTATTATTTTATTTTCATTTCATGAAATTTTTACACTTAACTTCGAAATCAAAATTCATTTTACATTTATTGTGTGTAACAAAAAGGTACTCGCATATTATCGCGAAAGTGCCTAAGTTAAAGATAACTCGCCAAATTTTGGCAGTAACGATTTCGCATGTGTCCTACGCGCTGAATTAGCAACCATGTACTTCGTTTTATATAATGTCGCCAATACGGTGGCGACAATACGCAAGTATCAACAAAAATATTACTTTTCGAGAGAAAAAAAATGCAACTATTATTTGATCACAAACTGCATGTCTTCGAACTTTTACTGCAAATATAAATCTTTGAAAACTGCAAAAATGAATTCGATGTAATAGTTAAACAAATGTGTATGCATTTTGAACTAGTTCCAGAAGCAATTTGATTCATTATTTATATTTATGTTTCTCTAGAAGCATTATATTGTTTCCTTAAAATCATATACAAGCAGAAAATCAACTTTTATTTAAAAAAATTCAGCCCTTCAATAATAAGTTATTAGAAATATCTAGGAAACATTATGATAAATAACAGATTTTTCTAAGTAAACATTTCAAAACAATGCCAGAAAGAAATAGCTTTTTTACATATTATGTAACCTGAAGAAAAAAACCTTTTGACTAAACTAACACTCATTAGGCCCAGGTGTGTAAGTACTCTTTATATCAATTGTTTTGTTTAAATAGAAACATCTATCCACATGGAAATAAAGAAAATGCATTGCTATATTACAAATTAAGATCGTTTTTTGTTAAATCAACTGATTTTACACTCTCCTATCACCAAAGAAAACAAATATTATAGTTTTTAAGTTAATGGTTTTTTTTAAATTAAAATACTTAAAAATTTCAGTCCTTAGAAGAATGTAAAAACAACTAAAACAGTAGATTTTTGCATTAAAAAACATTTAAAATAAACAAGTTTTTAACCAACTGGAAAGAGTTTTTAGAGAAGTTTTCTGCATCCATTTAAAAGAAAAAATAACATCCCAAGGAGCAACAGAATCATAATCTAGCCATTTTTCTACTTTATACAGCATTTTATTTTCAATTATTCACTGTTAACAAGAAAAATAAAACAAACCAAAATCATATTGTTGAAATATTTATTCTGGAAATTGTACACATACATATATACATAAAAAATAAACAAGAATATAAGTGAAATTTTTGAAATTTTTTTTTATAAACACTATTTAATCCATATTATAGTCAACTCCATCCTTATTTGTGCAGAACAGATTATGTTTTAGTGTAATATATATTGAATTATCATTGTAAATATAGGAAAGTGTGTAAAAGTACATAAATAAACAACTTTTTAATTTTTTTATCAAATCATGTCTTTGAGTTACAAAATGTGAGTGAAAATGCCTTTCAAACAGTGTTGTTTCAAATAAATTACATGTTAGGATATGCGAGTCATCTAAATTATTTACTGCAGAATTTATAGATAGCTGGTTCTGAAAGGAATTTTGAAAGTTTTCTCATTAAAGTAAAATTTTTACAAAGGTTGTTCATAATTATATAGTTTTCGAAATGACTATCTACAAAATTTAGCATAACACATGTAGTGATATGCTATACCTGTATGAGTATTTAGAACATAAGGACAAAGGCTACAATGTGAAACCAATGGTCTTTGGCAAAAAGTGCAAAATGTATGAAATTCATAAATTAATTTTATCCATAAAATATTTTTTTTAAAAATTCAGAGCTATATGCAAAATTTAAAACAAATTATGAGTGGAAACATTAAAAATCAAGATTTGTACTAACAAGCAGAAATGAAATTAGTGCAAATTAAAAATAAAGCATTCATAATTTAGAAACAAGATAAAAGATTTAAAAAATACAATTTTTATAAATATTGCACGTCTACCTGAATTTCACATTTATAAAAACAACAGTTAAAAAAATACCTCACATTGGAACAATATATACAGGAACTAATTTGTTATCAGTACACTACATATTAAACATCTTTTAGAAGTGGTTTTGAAATCGCTGCAAATAAATTTTGGCATCCAATAGTATTCAATCAATGATGATGGTCTCCCACTAAGAACTCAACATGACAGTAATTTAAAAGAATGGCTTATTCCTGGCAAAAAAGGAATTACATTAAGAAGCAAAAACATAAGTACTTTTTTTTATAGAAAACCAATTAGAAAAATATGAATGCCAGGATTTAAAGAAATAGAACAAAAGGTATTTAGAAATGCCAAGAAAAAAGCAGAAAAAAATAAAATTGAAACTGGAAAAATAATAACTGCATATAAAAGAGTGGGGTGCTCAATATCAATTGTTATAATTTCTTACTAGCTTTCATGGCCCGGCGTTGCACGGGCTTATACCGAGGGTATAACTTAATCCCCATGTTAATTTCCTCCTTTCTTTCTGACGCCAACACTTTTGTGTGTGGTTTTGACGCGTACGATGTGAGTGCATGACCCGTGAGTGCGTGTCATGGCTTTGTCGCTTAACATTTTCCCTTCTCTTCACAAATTCAACACTTCCAATATTATTTTTCGAAATTACTTTGATTTCTTTGTTTCTTTCCTCTCCGCTTAGCCCGGCGTTGCACGGGCTTTTACCGAGTGAATAACTTCATCCCCATGGAAATTTCGTGTTTCCCTCAGGCCGATAGCTCTTATGTGTGCAATGTGAGTGATTTCTTTAACTATGTCATTAAGACTCCCTTTTTCGAAATTTGTTCTTGCGTTGGTGTGGTGTTCTAATTATTAGAGATGGGTGAAAGCGCAGGTGTCGTCCTCGTCACTTGACCATGGTTGAAAATTTCGAGGTCCACATCGCCAATAACCCTCGAATAGGCGAACAGTGCGAATCAAAAATCACTCACTCAGTTTTCAGTTCTTTCGTTGCAATTTTTTAGTCCCCGGAAACGAAAATGTAGCCTTTTTAAAGATAGTTGTATGTTGAAAAAAGACAGAAAAGTAGAAATTTTTCAGATTTCATTACTATTTTAAATATTGAAGTAAAATTGTGAGGATTTTTTGAAATATTCGACACACGGGAAAAATGTTTCATGCAATTATCTTTATAAAAGAAGAAATTATTAAATGATTGTTTTAAGTATTTTGAGTGTTTTATTAAAATTTGTTTCGAATGCATAACATACTGCCATGGAAATTCACCTTCCTTTATCAAAGTTCCTGGTATGTGTGTGATTCCTTTATATAAACGTCACTACAATTCCCTTTTTCGAAAAAAAAAATATCTTCCAGATCTTACTAATGTCAAACATGTTTCAGTTCTCTTTCTACTGCATTGTGTTACAGTGGCTTATTTGAGTGTAGAACTATTTTCCCCCTGACTCTCCTCTCAGATATAAGATTTATCTTCAAGTTTCTATTCATGACATGTCGAAAACAATATTGCTTTAGTAAAAAAATAATAAATTTAAACAATAAAAGAAAACTATTTTGATGCTTGAGTAAAAAAAAAGTCATCATTTTTTAATAATAGATAATTTTTAGGAATCTAAAATAATAAAATAATTTTCAGGTTTTCATTAATCAATCAATCGCTACTTACAGTTAGCTTAAAAATGTCTCTCTCTAGAACGTACTGATTGGAAGGAAATCCAAACTCTCTTTAAATAACCGGATATTTATTTACAAAACCTATCTTCGCCCCATCTTAACGTATACATGCCCCATTTGGGGATCTGCCAGTAACACACAATTAAATGATATTCAAAGACTTCATAATAAACAGGTACATCCCAAGATCTGTTCTCCACGAAGAACTTTGTGTTGAACCCATCCACACCCTAATAGCGAATGTTTCCTCGACTTTCCATTCTGCAACTTTCCATTCTGCAATCATGACAACCCAACGATTAGCTCTCAATCTAACTTCATGAACCAGCCTCTAAAGCCAATAGCGACAGGAAAAATCCTATTGTTAAAGTAACTGAAATCACCAGGGGGCGCTGACATCGTGAGGGACAGGGAAAATTCCCCTCACTAGCAAAAGGGGAAAATTTTGAATATTGTTTTTCACATGTTAGTAGTAAGTGTGACCGTGTAAAATTTTGGATTGAGAAAAACGAATTTTCTTAGGCTGGCGGTATGTGTTTTCCCCCTCATTATTTAACGATTATTATTTGAACATCAACATTGTTTTAAGAACTAATTCCGTATTGTTTTTTACTAAAGAATAATGAATCACTTTTTAAAAATAAAACCTATTGTTAAAGTAACTGAAATCACCAGGGGGCGCTGACATCGTGAGGGACAGGGAAAATTCCCCTCACTAGCAAAAGGGGAAAATTTTGAATATTGTTTTTCACATGTTAGTAGTAAGTGTGACCGTGTAAAATTTTGGATTGAGAAAAACGAATTTTCTTAGGCTGGCGGTATGTGTTTTCCCCCTCATTATTTAACGATTATTATTTGAACATCAACATTGTTTTAAGAACTAATTCCGTATTGTTTTTTACTAAAGAATAATGAATCACTTTTTAAAAATAAAAACCGCGTGTTTTCTTTGAGGCTATGGATGAATTCAGATTGATTTCTCTTTTGCTTATCGAAAATGCAATTTAAACTATATTTTGATTAAATAGGAACTGATTTTAGTGTCAAACATACAGTAATCTAAAATCAATGCAATGCAATTTAAAATATATTTTACTCAATAAATAACTAATTGATTTTAGTGTCAAACATGCAGTAATCTATTATTAAGAAAATTTAATCCATAAAATAATAATTTTGTTTTATCTTTTTTCAGTAATAAAGGATAGTTGGCGGAATTCTTTGTGGGTATCGAAAATAAACACTTTTTTTTGCATAAATTTGTGTGCGTTATCATTATCAGTTTTTCTTTTTAGTCTATTCCTTGAAAATTTTAACTATGGGTAGTTTTAAGTGTGTTGAATGTGATAAGACCTTTTCTACAGTTTCTAACTTATACCGACATGCAAAATTGATTCATAAGGTAAGTATAAATAAACAGGTAAGATGTAATATTTGTAGTGTAGAACTAATTTCTAAAAAAGCATTGGAGGATCGTGTTGATTTAGCGCATAATATCACAATAGAAAAGGATACGCATAATTTTAACACTTTAGAAGATTTCAAGTTATGGAAAGAAACAATTGAAAAACAAACTACTTCATTGTTTAAGAATACTGGAAGTAAATCTGATAAAACAGGTGGAACAATAGCCTACTTTTACTGTCATCGCAATGGTTACTATAATACTGTGGGTGATAAGAAGAGAAATATGAAAATGGCGGGTAGCAACAAGATTAATGGAAATTGCCCTTCAAAGATGAAAGTGTATGAAGACATTGAAAGTAAAGTGACTGTGGAGTTCACAAAAACCCATGTAGGACATGGGATAAATTTGGGGCGGATGAAAATAACAAGAGAAGAAAAAGAAGATATAGCGAGAAAACTTGAAAATAAAATCCCTATCGAAGCTATCTTGGATGATATTAGAAATTCGGTAAATGAGAAACTGGAAAGAATTCATTTGATAAAACGGCAAGATATAAAAAATATAAAAGTAGAATACAACATAAGCTCTGATGGTATTTTGGATACAAATGATGTAGTGAGCTTAACCAAGTGGGTTGAAGGCCTGAGAAACAGAGAAGATTCTCCTGTAGTTCTCTTTAAGGACCAGAACATTTTCGATGAGGATTTATACCCTGGTATGAAAGCAGAAGATTTTCTGCTTGTAATTATGAATGCTTCGCAGAAAGATATGTTAAAATTTTATGGAAATGATACCATATGCTTGGACTTCACACACGGAATTAATGCATATGGGTTTGATTTAGCCACATTGTTAGTTTTGGATGATAAGAGAGAGGGATTTCCAGCAGCATTCATTTTAAGCAATCGACAAGATTCTACAGCATTAAAACTGGCATTTGCGGCTATTAAGGAACATGCATGTATTGCTCCAAAAGTTTTGATGACGGACGATACAGAATCTTTTTTTAATGCCTGGAAGACTGTTTTTGGTATTCCTGAGAAAAGACTATTGTGTACATGGCATGTGGATAGAAGTTGGAGACGTAGTATTTCCAGATTAATAACGAAGAAGGAAATTCAAGTTGAAGCTTACAAGATTGTTCGAAGTCTTTTAGTAGAAACAGATGAAGCAGCATTTGATATCATGTTAAAAGAACCATTGAAGATGTTTGATGAAAAGGAAGATATGAAAGCATTTAAAAGATATTTTGAACAAACATATAGCAAGCGAAGTGAAGTATGGGCCTATTGCCACAGGAAGTGGTATGGAATAAATACCAATATGCATATTGAAAGTATGCATAGGACGATTAAGTATGTGTACCTCCAAGGAAAAAAAGTGAAGCGACTCGATAAAGCATTATTTAATCTAATGAAATTTGTAAGAGATTGAGTATTTGATCGACTTATTTCTTTGGAGAAAGGTAAGGTATCGTCAAAAATAGCTCAGCTGAGGAAAAGGCATAAAGTTGGCTAAAGTTTAACCAGCTTATGCATTCAAAACAATGAAGAAGAATGGTCAGTTTGCTCTACAAAAGGTAAGGACATATATATTTTAAAAAATGTTACGTGCTCGAAAGAATGCATTTTGATGTGTAGGGAATGCAACCACTGTTTGCACAATTTTACATGTACTTGCATTGATAATGCAGTTCAGTGGAATATGTGCAAACATATTCATTTTATTTGCAGCAAAAATTTAAACGAAGAAAGACTTTCCAGACATTCACATTTAACAGATAAAGAGATGATTATTTGCGAAGATCGTAAAATTTTGGAAAAAGCTCATGTGGATAATTTGAAGGCCACATCTACAAGGACAGAAATTTCCAAGGAAGAATTTAAGAAAGAATGCATGCAACTAGTAGATAAAGCATCCCCAGAACATTATGGTAGTATTTTAAGTTTTTTAAGAAATGCTGTTGATTCATCACAGTTATTCCCTACACCAAATCAAGAAATTGCATCGAAAAACATGAATATGGAGCCACCAAATAAAAAGATAAAGACTCAGAGATATGTTTCAACAAAAAAGACGACTTCTCGAAAAACCTCAACTACATTGAAAAAACCTACACATGAAGAATGTCAAAGTATGTCAACAAGTCTGGTTTTGACAGCAAAATCAGTTTAAAATGTTAATTTTTGATTTTAACGTTATTTTTTTCAGTATGCATGTGCAATATTTGTATTTTTTAGGTGTTTTTAGATCATAGTGCAATGCTGATTAACTAGGAGTTTAATAATTCCTAACGATTTATGTGTAAGGGCAATACATGCATGTTCCTTTTTATTATAGGCAGTTTTAGATATAGAGTTCCTGATTCACAAGTAGGCATTTAAAAAAATTTCTGGCATATGTAATGTGCAATATATATGTTCCTTTTTACTGTAGGTTTGCTGTATGTAAAAACTCCAGGTTTACAATGTTTCTACTAGTTGATTTAAATTTAAAAAAAAAAATGATACATTTGAACTTTTGCAAATGGATAACTGTATAAAAATGAGCTGGTTATATACATTAAATTTAAAGTCTCAATAGTAATGATATTGTAACAACTTAAAGATTTCTTAACTGAATAAAAACTCATTTCTTATTTCAAATCACTTTCCCGTTAAAATAATTGTCATAGTTAATTCAGTCATGTTTAATTCTAAATATTACAGGTGATTTACAAACAAAAACTTAATTACATTTTTTCAGAAGTTAATTTTGTTCCCTATCCTAAAGATACCCATTTGTAGAGGCTCAACTGTATTCACTTCTCTGTGGCTGCTACCTTGACGTGGTAGAGAAGCTTAAATATCATTTGAAATTTCAAATGGTATAACTAAAAGCAGTCTCAAATTGAATTATTCATAATAAAATTTCAGTTTAGGAAAACTAAAATACACATTCTGTATTTTAATGTATTCCTCTTTATATCTAGAAAGAAGTATACTTCATTTATAATTCAAATACATCACATATGTGTAGTTGTAGCAAAAAGAGAAATCTAAATAAAATTTCTATAATTATTCTAAGTACTTTTTTTTGTCTCAAACTACTTGATCATTATCAAATAAGTCTGAGTTTAGCATCTTCTGAATTATGTAAATATGGCCTAACACAAAATGTAAACATAGATCTATGACATTAGGAGTAGGGTTAGTTATCACTCAAAAAGTTTAATTAATGTTGGTTCACACTTACTTCTGAATTCTATTAAAGCAAGAACTAAGTCAAAAGAATGCATGTAAATAAAAATAATTCTGAATAAAACTAGTGTAATACCAAAAACTTCAAACACACAAAATGCATCCATCAATCATTGATTGTTAAGTTATTTTTTAATCTTTTTAATAATATTTATTATGTAATGATTTTAAAGAAAAAAAATTAAAAATAACTTTTAAAAAGATATTAACATTTTAGATGTAAAAAAAATTACTGTGTTGCGCTGTCATTTATACTATTTTGTTGATGATATCACTTATAATTTCCAATTTTTAGAGTAATAAAAATAGAGTTATCAGACTTAATTATAATTTTTTTTGTTTCTCTTTTCAGGAAAACATTAGTTAATCTTCTATAATAATTTATTTTATATTGATCTTGCATAAATCTCTATCTTTTTAAAGTGTCATTATTTCTTGTGTGTTACTGTCTTATTTGTATCTGTAATTTAATGAATAGTATCTTTTTATGAAACCATGAATTGTGTGTGCATCAAACCTAATGACGTTAAAGGAGCAAAACATTAGATTTCCAAAATGAATTTCTTTTATACCAAAATCTTGTTTCTAGTTATAGTTAAATTTGGATAAAAAAAAAAAGGATCTATACCTTTATGTAATGCAATTTTGATCATATTTCACTTTTTGTGTACACGTGTTTTGTTTTTATCCTGGTTTCCTCTACTGCATATTTACACCTTGGAAGTTCAAAAACCTGCCTTACATTTTTAAGTATCATGGGGAATATTTAAATAAAAGGGGGGGAGTGTAAATTACTGCAAGGTAATACATTTAATATATGTATATTAAAGATAAGTAATACAATGTATATATAAAATGTATGTAAATATCTTGTTTAGAACTTTCACATGAGAAAATGTATTAATTTTACTATTACAAGATAAGTGGCATAGTTTGTAAAAGATATATTTGGAAAACTAGTGATAGAAGCCTAAAACTAATGTTATCTTGTACAACTTTATACCGAATACAGCAAATTGAAAGGTTAATAATTATATATAAATGTCTGAATGTAATTTTTTTGTACCTTAGATATTAATTTGAATGTAAGAATATGTGAAAATAGTTATTGTGTTACAGCTACTTTGTTGGAAATTTCAAACCGAACAAAAATAAGGATTATATACATTCCTTAATTTTTTCCCCTTCAGATTACTCTTTTAATTCACTTTTATTTGTGTTTTATAATAAGAATTTTGTTTGGTTGAGATACTAGCTGATGTTTTTTATAAGGCTAAATGTACTTATAATTTTAGTCTTTTAGAGAATATTTGTTAGTGACTTTTCAATGTACATCATTGCATTTATATAATTGTTTTTATTACTATTTGTTTTAATTGAACTAATATTGTGGATGAGAAATTGTTAATTATATATGTGTGTATATATATATATAGTGTTCAAATTTTGTTCAAAATAAAAAATTTCTTTTGTATATGGAGTTTTTCAATTGACTGAATTGCATTACACAAATAACTGTAATTAATACATTGTGGAATAAACTTTTAATACATGCTTTCATGTGAATTATTCATGAACATTTTTCAGGTTACCATAACTTTAAAAATAAATACAAAATTGAATGTGAACTAAGTTATTAAGAAATAAAAATATAGATTATATTTACCCTTATTTGAAAGACTACATTAAAATCATACAGAAGCAATACAAATTACTGATTACAAATCATTCAGTGATATTTTTTACTCTATATCAAAGTTAATATAGTATTTTCAGGTACAGAAATCAGGTAGCCAAATTTTCCAATCAAGCATTGATAATTTGATTTCTTTTAAGTACTTCATTTGTGTGTTAAACCAAAATTGCACAAATTATTAATAAACCATATGTTTTTTCTATTATTTTTTTAAATAATTATAATTAGGTTAGATATTAGTACATATTATTTACATTAAATTTCCATCGGGGTGAAATATTTTAAATTGGCATTGAATGTGAAACTGAGAAAAGTATAAATGTTTTTTAACTTAAAATAGTTACTCTCTTTAAAAACTAATCTCAGCTACTTTTCATTGTACTTTGGGAAGAAATTTAATATCTTTAATTTATTTATTCATTTGAAGACAAGTAATTCATCCCATGAAAATCCAATAATTCTTTTACAAGAACTGAATCTTCTTAATTTCATATAAAAAATATGTTTTATAAGTACAACCCAAGAAAACAATACACACAATTTTTAACTTCAAACTTACTGGGGAAAGAAAATTTCTCAAATGTAGTTTTATGTAAATTTCTAGAAATAAATCATTAGGATCTTGTACAACCTACTTTCCTAGAGAAATATTCTTCAATAAACATTTTAGACTAGTATTGAAGGAAGTTAAGACTGTAAATTACATTTTAAAACGAGATTGCTTGCTTTATATACTGACTAAATGCCTTTTGGGGGGGGGGGATCTTGTCTTTAACTTATTTATTCATTTAAAGGCTCTAATAATTTACCTCCTAAAACTTCAAAAGAAATGCTTTAAAATAATAAACCATCTTAATTAAACAAAAATGTATATAAAAAATCTAATTTTATATTTTAAGTAAATAAGTCCTCTCCAAAAAACAAAAATATATATAATTTCCTACACATTGAAAAATACATATTTCTCAAATGTAAATTTTCTGCAGGAATATATCTTCATTAGAATCTTGCTGTACCTTCTCTCTAGTATTATTCTTCCTGTTATTCCGTTTTTATAAGCAAGATGAATGTTTTTGCACTAACTAGGTTGGTTGAAAATTATGGATTTATTGCAAGCATTGGTACATTACATTGAAGCACTTGCATAGGATAATATTTTCTTTTATGAAAATATTAATGCTAGAAATTTAAAATTTTATATCAACACTAATTACAATGTTTAAAAAGGACAGTATATCGAGTTTTATGCTATTAACTGTTACATATGGTAATTTATCTATTTAGTTTTTAAGCAATTAGAAGAGCTTTAAATGCAACTTTGATGAAATACTTTTTAGCTAATTACTTTTAAAACCTTTGTTCTGTCATAGAAACTTCTGTGAAAATCACCTTAAGAAGTATTTATTGGTAATGAATTTACACACACCTTTTTTTTTTTACCAATTTTGTATGAAAATGAAAAGTATTCCAAAAATGCTTGAAATACTTAGAAATTCTCTTTTAAAATCAATAGAACTAAATACTATTTCAAACCTCATAAACATGATAAAATTGAATTTAATCATCCAAAAAAATCAATTATTTAGAAAATTATGAAACACAAACTTTTTTAAAAACTAATAGAAACCTTGTTCTATCAAGAAATATCAAGTTATATTCCTTTCATATTCTCTGACAGATTCGCATCACTACTGTGTTCTACGCGAGGATTCTTCCTATCCGATTCAACGATCTAGGATTCTTCCTGTTCAAAACCTTTTTCCCCTATCGAAAAATCCCTATCTTTTAGGATTTTTCCTGTCTCCAACGCTATG